>WBMW01005470.1:350881-400731 GCA_013396635.1 Penelope pileata | reverse complement strand
CTGCTGCTGGAGCTGGTGCTGCAGCTGGTGGATGTGCTCCAGCTGCAGGCGCTGCTGGGCCAGCTGCTCCCGCTGCAGCGCCAGCTGGGCGTGCCGCTCCTCCTGCTGCTGCTGCAGCACCTGCTGCTTGATGCACTGCAGCTCCTGCAGCTCCCGCTGCACCAGCAGCTGCTCCTTCTCCCGGTGCCGCTGCAGCTCGGCGCGCTCCCGCTCCAGCTCCTCCTGCAGCCGCAGCTGCCGCAGCTTCTCCAGCTCCACGCGCTCCCGCTCCAGCTGCAGCACGTGCTCCTGCTGCTTGCGCTGACGCTCCTCCTCCCGCTCCCTCTCCTCCCGCTGGGTGCTCTCCGGGGCCGCTTTGGGCGCAGGGGCCGCCTGCACACCCTCCTTGGCACCCGCCGGCGGCCCCTCGGCACGGGGGGCTGCTCCTGCCGCCTCCGCTCTCTGCACAGCGGCAGTGGGTGCAGCGGGTGCTTTGGCCGCGGTGCCGGTGCCCGGCGCGGCGCTGGCCGCCTTGCCCAGGTAGACGGGCGTCTCCATCAGCGAGGAGGCCGGGAGGCGGCTGGGGGCCGGGTAGCGGTAGAGGCCGTGCGGTGCCAGCGGGACGCGGGGCGCGACCAGGGGCACCCTGGCCAGGCTGGCGAGCGGGACGGCGGCCACGCCGGGCGGGCCGTAGGGCCGGTACAGCCCGCGCAGCATGGGCCGCAGCACCGAGGCCGGCTGGGTGGTGATGGGCAGCGTGGAGGCGATGGGCGTGTTGATGGTGGAGTAGATCATGCCGTCGGCCGCCCGCACGGTGGCAGAGGACGGGAACATCTGCCGGACGGTGCCCAGGCGCATGCCGGGCACGTTGTACTGCGCCAAACCGCCGAAGCCTTGCCGTGCCTCGGGGACAGACGGGTTGAACATCCCACTGGGTTTCGGGGCCGTGGGCCCCCCTTGGGCTGGCAGCCCCCCACTGCTGGGGCCGTAGGGCAGCGTGTCGGGGCCGTTGGCGTGCCGGCCCCCGTACTGGTCCATGGAGTTGAGCGCGGCACACATGCGGCTGATCTCGCGCGCGGTCGTGGCACTGTAGTGGGCCAGGCTGGACTCCTGGAAGCTGGCCAGGTCCCCGCGGGGCGAGTAGCGGTAGTCGGAGTAGATGTTGGAGGCCGAGCTGTACCTGCGCATGGGGAGCGGGTGGCCCAGCAGCTCGGCAGGCTGGCGCAGGTCGGAGAAGGAACCGTACTGCAGCCCCTGGCCCAGGTACCCACCCTCGGCAAAGCCGACGCTGTAGGAGTGCTTCATGGTGCTCAGGTCCACCGCGGCCTCGCCGGCGGGGAAGTGCTGGTCCCCTTTCGGGGGGTAGTAGTTCATGCCGATTTCAGACAAGTTGGTGTCTGACATGGAGGAGTAGAGCCGCCCGAAGGCGCCGCTGGGGTAGAACTTGTGCTCGTCGTAGAGCGCGGGCGCCGGCTGCTCCCGGTACGGGAAGGTCTCTGGCAGCTCCGGCTCCCTGCTGCCATAGAGGGGCCCGCTGGGCTTCCTGCTGGGGACCGCGTCCCCGGCCTTCTTCTCCGGCATCTTGGAGGTGGGGTTGAAGGCGCCGGTGCAGCTGCTGCCGAAGGGGAACTTGTAGACCATGTCGCAGCAGGCCACCTGGCTCTCTGCCTTCACGCCCGTCAGGTCCAGCACGTTGGCTGGGGGCTCTTCCTTCAGCACTTTGGTCACCGGGCTGGCTGCCACATCCTCCACCTGCACCATCATCACCTGGGACTTCTTGCCACCCAGGGCGAGGAGAGGGCTCTGGGTCTTCAGCTCCACCGGCACCGCTCGGTACAGCTCTGAGCCCGGCTCCTGCGGGAACGGCTGCGGGAGGCTGCCAGCACTGTGTGCAATGCTGGTCTGCGTGATGAGCACGTCCTTCTTCACCATTTGGCTGGGCAAGCTGTACCTGGAGAACTTCACCTGCGGAGGAGGGGGTGGCTCAGGCTTGCTGGTGGGCGTGGGGCCGGCTGCCCCGCTGGCTCTGCCGGCGCCCGTCTGAACGCCCTGCTCCACCTGCTTCACCTGTGCCAGGCACACCGGGCTGCCGGCCCCCTGCCCGAAGTCCATGCGGCTCTGGAAGGGATCTCCGTAGACCACGGGCTGCTTGGGCTGCGAGATGAGCATCGGCGAGGCGATGGCGAGGCCGGCAGTGCTGGCGGCTGCGATGATGGCGTGGGGCTGCTCCTGGGCGTTGAGGTTGATGATGAGGGGCTGGATGGCCGTGGACTGCCGGCTTGGGATCTGGTCCAGGGTCAGGCAGTACTTCCTGGCCTCGGTGGCCAAGGAGGTGAGATCCATGCCTTGGTCCGTTATGATGATGGGAGCGGACTTCAGAGCGGTGCGCAGGTCCACAGCGCTGCCGCCCGCTGCCTTGGGCCCTGGCTCCACGCGGGAGGTGCCGGGGATGGAGGAGATGCGGCACAGCGAGATGTTCTCGGCCGGCAGCGCTCCCCAGCTGTACAGCCCTGCGAGCCCGTCGGCGCCTGAAGTCACTGGCACCTTCTGGGCTGGCTCCTTCCCGAGCTGTGCCCGGATGTAGGCACCTGGCGGCTGCTCTGGCTCCTGGCCATACCCGTGGGCGATCACCTGGCGGCTCGTCCTGGTGGGGGATGAGGCAGGGGATGCGGAGGAGCTCGGTGGCTTGGTCTGGCTGGCTGCATCGGCCGCCAGCGTGATCACCATGAAGGGTGCATCCTGCGAGGACTGCTGCCGGGTCAGGCGAGGGGAGCCCGCCCGGTGCGGCGTCTGCGTCCCCTGGGCCACCATGGGGGAAGAGGCCGAGGAGCTGGTGGTGGTGGGGACATCGTAGGCGAGGAGGGGGCTTTGCGTCTGCGTGGAGAACTCAGCAGTGGATTTAGCAGCAGGGCCGGAGGGCACAGCCGCCTTGGGGGCAGCACGGGTGGGACTCTGAGTGGGAGATGTCGGCGAGAGCGGGGGGCTGGAGCTCTTGAAGAATGGGTACGACTTGGTTGGTGGGGGCTTGCCGTCGCTCACCGCTTGGAGCTTCTCCCTGGCCGTCTGCACGCTGGTCTCCACTGCCACCTTGCTCCGGCTGATGTCCTCTGTCTGCGAGCCGTAGCTGACGGAGCTCTTTGCTGGGCCGTAGCTCCTGGCGGGTGTGGATGCGACCTCTGCAGAGCTGTAGATCCGCGGGGTGCTGGCGGGGCTGGCTGCCGCTGTCGTGACCGTGCTGGTGCCTTTGCTGTAGGCATACGGAGCTGTGATGGGCTTGGGAGCTGGGCTGGGCGCTGCCGGGGTGCTCTGGAGCTTGGCTGGGTCCTGTCCCTCTTTGGCAAAATGCTGCGTGACCCGGACATCGGGAACAGCCTTGGTGCCCTCGGAGGTGGAAAAGGAGACGGGAGCAGAGAGCTGCGTGGGGCTGGTGCCGGGGGTGAGGGGCCCCCCGTTCTGCTTCATCAGCTCGGCGTACGCGCTCTCGGCGTTCAGGAAGTGCTTCTCCTGGTACGCCTCCTCCTGCCCTTTCTTCTTGTCGCCCTTCTCCAGAGCCAGGTCGAAGGAGGAGGACTGGTGCATCCTGGCGATGCTCTGCGAGGTCTGCAGGATCTCCTCGTACACCGCGCCCGGCTTGGACAGGGTGCCCGCGGGGCCGCCCTCGTAGCCGTACCCGTCCCCGTACTGGTACTCGAAGCTGTTCTGCCCCTCGGTGCCGCGGTACCCGACCTGCTGGTAGGTGCTGCCGTAGGAAAGGCCCTGCTGGGCCTGCTGCCCCTGCTGCTTCTGCATCATCTCCGCCTTCCTCATCATCTCCTCGTAGGCTTCTTCGGCGCTCTTGAGGGGCTTGCTGGTGGGCGGCACGGGGCTGCTCTCCGCCTTCTCGGTGGGGGAGTACAGCGACATGAAGGTGGGCAGGTTGTACTCGCTGCCCGACTTGTACAGCTTGGGGGCCACAGCATCGAAGCTCTCGGCCTCCGAGTCGATGGAGGGTGAGTACTCGGAGCAGGAGGAGCGGTGCAGCTCCTCCATCTCGGCCGCCTGCCGCAGCTCCTCGGTGGGGGAGGCGTCCTCGATGGGGGACAGGTTGCTGGGGGGAGTTTTGGAGCGCTCCCTCCTCCGCTGCGCCCTCAGCTCCTCCTTGTCGCGCTTGGTCTTGCGGGCCGTGCTGCGGATGCGCTGCTGCTCCACCTCCCGCATCTTCTCCTGCTCCCGCAGCAGCTCCTCTTCCTCCCGCAGCTCCTCCTCCTCCGACGAGTCCTCGATGGTGGGCAGCAAGGGGCCGTGTGAGCGGTGCCGAGCCTTCCTCTGCTGCTTCACCTCCTCCAGGCGCTGCCGCCGGCTGGGGCTGCTGTCGCTGTCCTCCTCCAGGGAGGAGATGGAGGTGGGCGAGGTGCCCGAGGTGTAGCTGGGCGTGGTGGCGGGCAGGGTGGACGAGTACTCGCCGCGGGAGCGCTCCTCGGGCGAGCCCGTCAGGCTCTCCATCTCCAGCTCGGGCTCCCGCTCCAGGCCGGCGTCCGCCTCCTGGCTCCCCTCCGCCTCCTGGCCGTAGCCGGCTGTGCTGTTCAGCTCGATGGTCTTGAAGCGCCGCAGCCCCCCCTGCGAGGTGCCCACCTCGTCGCCCTCCGCCGCCTCCAGCTCCTTCCTCTCCTCCTTGTAGAGGCCGCCGGGTGTGTGCGGCAGGCGCCGCTTGCCCGAGGGCACCTCCTTGCCCTTCTCCCCCTCGGCTTTGGGGACACTGTACTTGGCGCGCCCGTAGCCTTCCTCCTCCTCCTCCTCCAGGTTGTCCTCCTCCGCGCTCATCTCCAGGATCTGCCTCCGCATGAACTCCTCGTCGCTCACCTCCTCCCGGCCCTTGGGGCGCCCGGGCACCGGGGAGAAGCCCCCCTCGCTGCTGTCCTCCACGTAGTCGTGCCGCAGCTTGCTGCCGAACTCGTCCGAGGACTCCACGCTCTCCCTCTGCTCCCTTTGGTTCTCCCACTCCAGCGAGTCCTCGTCCTCCTCCAGGATGTCCTCCAGCTCCTCGTCCGAGTCAAAAGCTTCGGGGGTGATGGAGAGGTACCGGGGCCGCTGCCGCTGCCGCTGCTCCTCCCGCGCCTCCGAGCCCTTGCTGGGCTCTGCCGGGGCCCCCTGAGCCTCCAGCAGCGGCCGCATGCTGCTCTCCAGCTTGGTGAGCTCGGAGGGGCTGGGGGGGCTCTGCCCGGCCAGCCCGGTGCCGCTCAGCTTCTCCTCCTCCTGCTGCACCAGCCCCGTGATCTCGCTCTGCGAGCTGGAGATGCCGTCCGAGGAGTAGCCGGTGTCGCTCAGGCTCTGGGGGCTGCGGGACAGGTCCGGGGGGTAAGGCTTGCCTGCATCCTGCGGGCGAGAGGGAGCAGCATCAGATTCTGCTCTGAGCAGGAACCCCCCGAGTCCCATCCCACCTGACAGCAACGTCCCCAGGGAAGGGGACAGCAGCTGTGCCCCGGGCAGCAGTGGGAACACTGTCACAGCTCTGGGGTCGGGAGGGAGCGAGGGGCGGCACGGCCCGGAGGGCAGCAGCCAGGCTGGCGGCAGCATGGGATGCGATTTAATTTCCCTGATTGATGGCCCTGCACAGCAGCCCGGAGAAGCAAGGCAGTCCCCTGGATCCTCATCAGATGCCAGCAGGAATAAAGGCGCCGTTTTAATTAATAGCACAATTAGGCAGTGCCGGGATGAGACTCGGTGCCGCGCTGGGCAGCAGGGAGAGCACCCAACACCCTGTGAGCAGGAGAACCATGGTGCCAGGGAGCTGGGGAGCACCAGGGAGTCCCTCCCTGAGGGCTGTGACAGCTCCTTGCGGACAGCCACGTCCTTGGGGACAGCCACATCCTTGGGGACAGCCATCCCAGTGCTGCCAAGCTTTTACCCAAAGAGGAAAAGAGAGGTGGAATGAGGAGCTTGGGAGCACCCACCTTCTGCAGCGCTAGCTGGAAATGTGTCGAAACGAGCGTTGTGTTTAACGACAGACACAGCTGCCCTTTGACACCGAGGGGCCTAGGGCTGCCTGAGATACTCCCACGTGGTTTGGAAACTCAGAAACCACGAGTTTCTTCTTCCTTCACCACCTTCCTAAACCACTGCTTCAGGAGACAGCTGGGGCTGTGGCAAATGGCTGTGACCTGGAACGCAGCGATGGGGGGACAGGGGATGGCACTCACCTCCTGCTCCTTCGCCCTCTGCACCTCAGGGGCAGCGCGTCCCTCCTTGCTCTCCCCCTCCGGCTTCGGGCTGATGCTCTTCCCCTTGGGCACGGGGGTGGAAGGCTCCGGCGCAGCTTTGGGCAGCGGCTTCTCCTCCACTGGTGCTGGTGGCTTCTTCTCCGGGGCAGGGCTGGGGGCCCGGCTCTGCTCGGGTGCCCGCAGGCTCCGGGCAGGCGATGGCTGCCGCTCGGGGGGTGCAGCCGGCTCGGCGGGGGCCGGTGCCCGCTGGCTGGGTGCTGGCGCCTGGTGCCGGGGGGAGCCACTCGCTGGAGGCTTGGGTGTGGGCAGCGGCGTCGGGGCAGGGTCTGCCAGGCTCCCTTCCAGCAGCCGCTGGGTTTGGCAGTTCAGACACAGCCATTCGTTTTTCTGCAGAACACAGAAAGGAAGCGTTGTGTTAGAAACTGGGGAGCTGGGTGCCAACAGGGCCCCCTTCCTCTGGTGCCCGGCAGAGACGGGCACAGCGAGCTCTCCACCTGGCTGCTGCCCATCCTCAGCAGGACCAAGGGCTTCAGCAGCCCACACGCCGTGGGGATGAGCCCTGCTAAGCACTGGAAACCATTGGAATGTCCCATTCCTCCCATCTTGACCAAGGGTGAAAAGTCCTAATTGCAGTTCTTGGCGAGATGGAAATTGTTCTCACTTTATTTGCTGCCTCTCTGTGATCCTCGGGAAGTTGTCATAGAATGCCTCAAGTTGGAAGGGACCCATAAAGATCATTGAGTCCAACTCCTGGCTCCACACTGGGCCACCCAAAAGTCTAGACTAGATTCACAGAATCACAGAATCATCAAGGTTGGAAAAGATCTCTACGATCATCTACTCCAACCATCCACCTACCACCAAGATCACCCACCAAACCCTGTCCCTCAGTTCCACATCCAGATGTGAATTCCTTGCTGACTGCATCAAAACACCTTTGGTGTCTCTCTGAGGGGCAGTGAGCCCAGTCTGAACCTGCCCTCGGCTCAATGCAATGCATCGTGCATCGACAGCAACGTGTTGGGCATCAACAGCAACGCGTTGGGCATTGAAAGCAATGCATTGTGCATCGAAAACAATGCAGTGCACAACACAAGCAATGCATTGTGCATCGAAAACAATGCATTGCACAACACAAGCAATGCATTGTGCATCGAAAACAATGCAGTGCACAACACAAGCAATGCATTGTGCATCGAAAACAATGCAGTGCACAACACAAGCAATGCAGTGGGCATCAAAAGCAGCGCACTGCACATCACAAGCAATGCACTGAGCATTGAAACCGATGCACTCAGTGCCTGGGGAAGGATCCACCAGGGCAATCCAGGACAATTTTGGTCCCTAGTCAGACAAACCACAATGCTGCATTTGCAAACATCCCAGCCAACACCGTCACAATCCAAGTGCCCTCGGTGCTGGCAGGTCCCATCCAGCTTCTTCTTGCTCCTATTTGTCTTCCTTGCTACAACAGAGGCCTAGCAGCACAACTATAGTGCTGAAGGATCTTTTTTCTAGGTTATCAGAAAATACTGGGTACACGAGTAAGAAACTTCCCAAAGATATTACCCCAAGCACACGCTGTGCGGAAAAGAACAAGCCAATCTCATCGAGTGGGGCTCTCAGCAAGAGCCTTTACTTGATGACCTGGAAAAAGCAGCCTGCAGCTGGGGCTGTAAGTGGCAGAGAGCCTGCAGGGAGGAGGCAGGAGCCCTGTGCTAACGGATCAGAAGCACTCTCCCCCTCCGAGTCGTCAGAGGGCTATTTTTACCTACCCAGGAATGTCCAGGAATAGGGCCCTGACATTTGCTTCACTTTTGATGTTTCATCATTTTAAACCTTTTCGCTTTTTCCAGCTCACAGTCATCCCTTCCCATTGAGCCAGGTGAGCCAAGTCTCCCCCCAGTGCCCCCACTCCTCTTCGCAGGGGCATCTTCAAAACTTGGCTTCGGAGGGCCATAAAGAAACCTTGCAGCACAGTAATATTTAATTACTGCTTAATCAAAGAGAAAGTCTAATTAAGGGGCAAGCGCAGCCTATTGTACCCTAATGATTGCATTTGTCCTCTTTTATTTCGGAACTGGCTCTCATCACTTTGCCTTTGAATCAGATCTCCTTGCCACACTCTGCTCTGTAATTATTTCAGGCGGCAGAAGAAAATGTAATTGTGTGACACAAATTGGATCCCTTCCTCGCAGAGACGCGCGGCTCTTCGGTTTTCTGCCAGGAATCCCATTTTCCACACCGGAGCTCCCCGTGTGCCAGGGGTGCTATGGGGATGGCATGGCTGCCTGGGTCCTTTCAGGGCAAAATTCAAATCAAGAACCACCGTGTGGCTGGGTCCCACCTGGGGAGGTGGCTCCGTGGAGTCACAGAGGCTCTGGCACTGCAGGGACACGATGGTGGCCCCACACATCCAATAGGTGCAGCCTCCAAACGCAGAGCTCCGTTGGCCAAGCTTTGCACAGCTGTGCAAGAGCAGAGGTTTGGGTGGATGTTGGGAAAAGCCCTTTGCCAGGCAGCAGTACGGCTCCAGGATGCTCCCCTCGGGCTCTCCATGCTCGGAGACAAAGCCTGGCTGTACCGTCCCCATGCTGGTGGCTGCCCTGTGCTGGGGACCCCACAAGCACTTCCCCAATCCCAAAGGGGCAGGGGACGTGTCAGGATGAAGCTGATGGGACGTCCATTAGGATGACACTGATGGGACCTCCATTAGGATGACACTGATAGGACCTCCATCGGGATGAAGCTGATGGGACCTCCATTAGGATGATGCTAATGGGACCTCCATTGGGATGACACTGATGGGATCTCCATTGGGATGACACTGATGGGATCTCCATTGGGATGACACTGATGGGATCTCCATTGGGGTAACACTGATTGGACCCCCAGGATTGGCAGAGAACAGGGTGATCCGTGCCATGGGGCTTGGGGGGCTCAGGGGGCCCCAGCACCCTCCCTTGGCCGTCCCCAGGCATGGCCCTGCAGAGCAGAGCCATCACGTCTGCACGAGGTGGCTGCCGGGCCGCGCTGGGAACTGGAGAAGGGAACGATCTGTTAAAAATAGCCCTGCCAGAAAGATTGCAGAGCTGCACTGAGCCGCTGCTCCCCCCAGCAGCGAGCAGGGGGGCGGCTCCTGCACGGGGAGGGGGCTGCGGGCTGGGACGTGCCAGCCAGCCCTGGGGCTCTGCGCTGTCACCTCCTCATGAATGGGCAGCGACTGCGGCTCCCGCTGCTCTTCTTTGGGTCTGGGGGGGCTGCAGCAGGCTGGCTGCTTGTGAAGGGGCAGGGAGATGGCCACGCTGGTACCCAGGCTGTAGGGGTCTATCCATATATATAACATATATATATATATCACATGCGGTCCCCCCGGGGCTGTCACCCGCTGGTGGGTGGCCAGCACTGCGCTCGCCAACCCCTAAGGGGCTCTACCCGGCAATTCTTTTCATTTACTAATGGGCAACAGCAAAACTGTAATTAAGGACAACAGAAGCCTTCCCACATCATTTTCGTCAACGCCGACGCTTGGCAACTTAACGAAGCACTGCGTCCCCCGGCGCCGGCGGGTTTTGCTCCAAGGATGGAGCCCGCGAGCTCCAGTGGCTGTGCCAGCAACCAACAACCCAGCACAGCCCCCTCCTGCCCCTCATCTCCGGGGCTCTGCTGCCGTTTGTGCTCCTCAGTATTATTTTTTGCCATAGGTATTAAAACACCGGCCCAGAGGGTGCTCTGGATCAGATAAGCGGCGCGAGGTATGAGTATCCTACAAGGCAGATCTCATCTCCCGGCACGAAACGCGGCGAATCTCCCGAGAATGTTTCATTTATTTGCTGACAAGCGCTGTGCAGGGCTCATCACTGTGACAGATGGGTGCCTGGGAAATATGGAAAACACTTCTGCTATCTGAATCAAGATCCAAATTAACAGCAAGAGTCTTGGAATGACTCCGCCAGCCCTCCTCCATTCCGGAGGTCTCCTGGCAGCGGGGACGGGGACGTCACCCATCGTGATCCCCTCTCCCTTCGGCTATGGGTGCTTCTTTGGGATGGGAACCAGTGGGAAGAATGTGCCCAATGTGCATTGTGGTCTGAGCCTGAGCACCCACATGGGGCCTCGTGTGCATCGCCTCTGCTCAGCACTTTACCCTGTGTAGGGTTGGTTCACCCAATGAGCAGCATCAATGGGAAAGACTCCACAATCTCTAATTTAAATCATCCAGCTCAAGGTTTCCTTAATCTTTTCCCCAGTGCTGCTTTCCTGAACAGAAGCCCTGCAAGAGCTTGGAGCTAGGTGCTCTTCATGGTCCCTCCCAGCCCCAGCCATCCTATAAGGCAGGTTTAACCCCAAATACCATTTCCCAGGTAAGAGGGAGGAAGGACACGCTGCTTTCCAGCCGCCTGGTGCCCCACCAACGGTGCAAACACAGCGGCACGGAGCTGCAGGCACCTCCACCCACAGGGACCGGCAGCGCCAAGCCATGTGTGCATCCCTTGGCAGAGTCTATTCGACACTAATTGACTTCATTAACGTGAACTGGGCGAGCATCAGTGCCGCCACAGGTCACAGATTAGCCCAGCTGAAAACCACCGACCTTATTCCAAGCCACCGCTGCACAGAGCGTTAGGCTGAGCCCGGCAGCGAGGCTCCCAGCCTGTTCTGACCCATCCCCAGGGCCCCTCCCAGGCTGACGGGGCCGGCACCTCCTCCTGGCTCTGTTTCAGCCCTGGGTGATGTATCAGCAGCCTTCGTGCAGCAATAATGTGATTAAAGCAGCGCGGGGTAATCTCGCTGCAATCAAACCTCGCCGGGACGAGTTTTTCCTCCCCGTGAGAAAAATCACATGTGGGGATCCTTCCTCCCCACTCCCACCCCACCAAGCATCCCGTGGGCAGCGGGGACGCGTGGGGCCGAGCATCCCTCGCTGTGCCCAGCAGGGCTGGACCGCAGCCACCGCGTTCGCCGCCGCCGTGCACCGCGTCGGCCAGCGAGGGATTAATGCAGCTGAGAGCCTTTGGCTGATGAGTAATAGCAACACTCCCCTCGCCTTCCTTCGAGGAACGAGCGTGTGCCTGCCAAGTCCGGCTCACTCCGTCATGGTACTGTTGGGACAAGCCCACGGTGGGGACAAAGCGGTGTGAGCCCCTGCGGGAAGGACGGGAGGGAAGGGCTCTGCACCACGGGGCCATGGTTGGCCATCAGCACCACCTCCATCCCCCGCAGCGTTATCGCTGTAACTGCTGGGAGCACGGGCTGCTCTGCTAACCAGTAACTCCTTCTGCCGTCAATTCACACCTTATTCCCAGGACCAAAGCCTCCTGACCCAGCATTTCAGACCCAAGGATCCAGGCTGCCGGGTGCCTGCCAGCACTGGCAGCAGCTCTGCTCCGTGCCACGCAGCCCGCCCGCGGTGCCATGCACACCCCCTGCCTCCTGCCACAACCCACGGCCAAACCCCCAGATCTCAGACTCATATCTGTGGAGTTCTCTATGCGTGCCATGAAACTGCACCTCCTCTATGTGGATTATCCAAGGCAGTTTTCTTCCCCAAGAAACCCATCTGCAGGCAGGTTGGGTTTGCACAGAGGGCTGGCAGTGGTACGGCATTGAGACACGGCCTGGACACAGGGCACAAGGCAGGGATGCTCCTCGTCCTGCATCCTCGGGCACCTACAGCCCGTGCTGTGCACTGTGACAGCGCAAACTCTCCCAGATCTGCCTCTATTCCCTGCCTCCCACCCTTCTTCCACCCCCTTCCCAAATTAGCGCAGCTGCCGGCGGCAGGAAGCACCTTCTGTATTTTCTGAGCTAAAAATCTTCTCGAGTCGCAAGAATGTGTTTCTAAGTTAAAAGATTTCGACTATTTTGCAATCAAGGAGGAGTATTTCCAAACGAGCCCAGCTCCAAGTGCTGGGTGCTGCGTGGGCTGTGTGAAGGGGCTGCTAAAAAAGGCTTCACAGCTGTCCAAAATTTTGAAACCGGTGCTTTTGGAGAATATTTATAGCCATCCCTCCCCACTCAACATATTTCCTTCCAGTTCGTTAGATTGAAAAAAAAAAATCAGTAGGATATTGAGATCATTTTGATGCTCTTGGCTTGTCTAGAAGCCCCGGGACAGATCCCCAGGGCTGCAGGCAAGCATCCTTCCCTCTGGGCAGGGTCTGCTTCACGACATCGCTGCGGTAACACACGGCCAGCAATGCAAACAGCTGCTGGAGAAACAACATCTGTGCAGCGGGGGAGGCAGGGCTGCTCGGGGACGACTGTGTCCCAGCCCTCCTGGAGCTGCTGCTGGGGTTCTGGGGTGCTCTGTGCGTGGGTCCCGCTGGGCTTTGGGGCAACCAAGGCGTGGGGAGCACAGGAGCCATCTGTCAGTGCAGCCACGGTGGTGGGGGTGGATGGGAGCGGGTTTGCATCTTGACAAAGATCCCTTCTTTTAGAAAAAAGGGGGAGAAGCAAAACTTTCAGCCTGGGCACCTGAGCGTGACACCCAGGGACAAAAAGCCTGGGCACAGCTCTGCGTGTTTAGGAGTAGTCAAAAAACCAAAGTGCCACAAAAGGGTAAGAAAAATGGGAGGAACAAGAGAGCAAGTCTCCAATGCTGAAAGAGCTTTTTTTCCTCTCTTTTCACCGAGCCCTGCTATGTCCTCCTTTTTTTATCTTGGAGAAAGAGCTGAATTAACTCCCAGCTCAGTTCCAAGAGACTGAATCCAAATGGATGAAGAATTAAGGAGATTTTCTGTTCACAATAAAATACAGCCAACAGCATTAAACCAGAAGAAGGCTTGGTCTGTTTTTCAAAGATTAGCTATGGCTGTCCCAAGGAAGACAAGTCTGTATTTTCCTCTTTTCCTCTACCGTGACATTTATGAAGCTCCCTGGATCATTTATGGGCTGCTGCTGGACTCGGTGAAGACCCTACTGGGAAGCAGAGGAACAGAATTCCTCCCAAAGAGCCCCCAAAGCACTGGGGATTGCCATGGAGGTGCACAGTGCTCATTCCCGGGGAGGTTTTCCTGGTGCTTCTCCCTGATACGCAGGCAGAAGTCAGCCCACGAAGCCCCATGGGATTCAGGCTGAGGAGACCCAGCATGGAGTGCTGCAGGCAGGGGATGAAGCAGGATCACATGGATGAGGCTGCAAGCCCCAAGCAGGAGGCAGAACGGAGTCACGATGGCTGCTCCTGGCAGTGGGGACACAGAGATGCTCCAAGGCTCTCCCATTGACTGAGCTAAAAACGAAGCACCCTGCTCTGCCCCACACAGAACCCCAGCCACCTGGGCTGGAAAAAGCCTTCAGGATCAACGAGTCCAACCACCAGCCTGACCTACCAAGCCCCACCACCAAACCTTAGTGCCACATGCACACATCTCATAAATACCTCCATGGCTGGGGACTGCACCACTGCCCTGAACCACACGTTCCAATGCCTGGCCATCCTCTGCATGAAGAAATTCTCCCTAACATCCCATCTAAACCTCCCCTGGTCCAACGTGAGACCATCCTCCACCTTTTGGGTCCCTTTGCTGCCCATCCCTGGGGCTCGTTACAGCCCAGCCCATGCTGCCCACCGTCAGCCACGCCAAAGCGAGGATGCGGTACGGCCCCGTTGGTGCCAGTGCTGCCAGCACACACCAGGATAATCTGTGCCATCTCCTCAGCAAGAGTTGTGCTAAACATTGAGACACTGAAACCCAGCAGCACAGAGGGGGGAATTTATTCCCCCCCCAAATCAACAGAGCAGTAATATATTGTTCATTTTTGCTCGAATCGATCTGAGTATGCATTGTAATTTACCCTGCAAAGTAGCACTCCTTAACCAGATTTATCAGCCTGCCAGGCAGCCTTATCTTTAACAGCCCACATTATCAGGATGTATTTCTCAGCCAAGGTTAACAGCAGCGGGAGGATCTCCGCACGCCGTCTGCATACCAATAATTCTGCAATAACGCCCAGGAGATGGGCATTGGGTGACGTGGAGCCCACACCCCAGTCCCCATCTCATAACTCCCATCAGGGCACGGGCACAGCGCTGGTGCAGGATGTTTTCATGGCCATGCTGCCATTCCACACCTGTGTCTGATGTGTGTGTCTGATGAAGCAACCGCACCTCTTTGGAAACTGCTTGAACCTGTCTGTGGAAGGCCTCAAGCTGGCAGCAAAACAATGCTTGCAAACAGAAACCTAGCAAAACTGCAGAGAAGAGCGATAGCATTCTTATCATTTTTCCACTAGAAAGGGGAAAAAAACAAGTCTACGGAAAACAAAGCTTATCTGGGAAATCTTGTTTGATCAAAACCTCAGTTTTTCACAGGCGCCAGCATTGACTAAAACACCCAGGCACCCAACAAGAAATTTTCTGCCTCTGATAACAGTGGATTTGAGCTGTTTGATTGCTCTCTTCCGAGCTGCAGAGGGCCCCACGTCTGCCAGGCAGCAGCCACTTGCAAACCAGACAAATCTGCATCCTCACTTGCAGACCCTGACCATTTTCCTTCTTTGGGTTTGAGCCTCTTCCATGACCACGATGGATCATCTTTGCACTGGGGAACCACCAGCTTCACAGCTTGGAAGCTGAGGGCATCACACCCTGATGTCCAGCGGTCTCAATTTACAGAATTCAGAATTTTCAAACTAATTACAACATTTTCCCAGGAGAACATTCCCCTGGGCCAGCCCATGCCACGTTGGCACATCCACCGCATGTCCCAGGAGCAATGCATCACTCCTGCAGATTTCAGCCTTCGCCTTCCTCTCTTTCACCATTATCTTCTATTTCTACATCCCCACTTGGCCCCTACCAGCATTTTTACCCTGAAATAAGTGTATTCCTCGATAACCAGGAGCTTTACTTTCTGTTGGGCCCCATTAAATGATCAGTCCTTCAAAAAAGCCTCTACACCCTGCTCCAGGCTTCAAGATCGCCAGTCCTGCTTCCAGCAGCAGCCGTATTTTAATTAAATGAACTACCTTTACGGAATAAATCAAGTGATAAGCTTGAAAAATTAACCCTCATAATCTTTCATACTTCTGCTGCAGGTCAATAATCTATTACACCAAAAGGCTCAGAAGCCTTCTAGAAACACAGAGACTACAGCAAAGATGGATGAGCAGTTCTACTCCCTACACTCCACACATCAGCACCTCTCCGTGCCCGTGCCTTGCATGCTGCTACCCACTGGGCTCTGGATGGGTGATGCTGCAGGAAACTCCTTGTACGTGGAGTTTCCATGGGGGCACATGGGAGAACGCACAAGGTGTCTATAGAGGGCGTCCACTTCTGGGTGGGCCCAACATAGTTTTCATCATCTTCAAAACAAATTTATTTACAGGACTTATTTTAATTCATTTTTAAAATAACTCATTTGCTTTGTTGCCTAGAAATTAGCTTGACTGGGAATAACAACAGTGAGAAACAGGAGTGGTGCCTAAGGCAATAAAAACGTGGCATATAGACCTCAGACTGAAACATGCACCATTTTATGGCCAACTGGAAGCATAAGGGCAGGTCTGAGTGTTCCCTCATCACGGAGACTGCCTGAGCCAGAGCCAGAGCCACAGGGCTCCTTCATCACCAGCTCCTTAGCTCCAGTGAGTCCAGCTATAGGCATCTTCCAGACCTCAGCATTTACTTCTTGCCAAATACTGGCAAACAACAATGAAAAACAACAAAAAAACCCTTATTTACGTTGCACTGCTCCCTGCCACGTCCCTGCAGTGTGGCAGTGGGATGCCAGCCCTGGGGATTTGGGCAGTGGGAGCTGCAGTAGCACCCACATCTGGTTCATGGGGCTCCTGCACATCCCTCCGGCCTCAGGAGCAAAGCTGAGCTGCTGTCCATCGCCATCACTTCACACATCTATCACCATCACCCCAAAACATGGTCCCTTTCATGATTAAATCTGAAATTCTTCCATGCATTTCTCATTTATCCCTCTTATGATGCTGTGGAGGTGTCTGGGGCACCTCACGATGCCCTCACCCAGCACCAGCACACCCGTGGGGTGGCTCCAGCAGGTCCCACCAGGGACGGCCAACACCAGAAGTTGCTATTTGAGACTTTAACGCAGTTTCAGCAAGGTGAGACACAGTGATGCTTGCGGGCATTACAAAGCCCAGGTCCCGGCAGCCCACACTGGGTAGGAGCTGCCTGCTGGGAGGTGCCAAAAGCAGAGAAAGACGCAGCAAGAACGAAGCCAAGAAGCCAAACCAAAATGAAAGGGCGAAATCCACATGAAATGGTTGCTAGCTCGATTCCAACCACGGGGCTATTTGCTCAGCCCAACGTGCAGCTGGGAAGGCTCTTCCCTCCCCACACACTCTGCAGACAGACGCAGGCAGGAGCCCCACGGGCGGATGGCAGCCCTGGCAGCCCGGCATCACGCGTGGTTCGGGTGCTGCAGGACCGCAGCCTCCACCCCAGCCCGAAGCCAGCCCACGGCTGTGAAAACGCCGCTGCCTCGCTCCGCTCCCCTCCTGCCGCACCATTTGCTCGCAGCAAGCAGATGACTGTTGGTCATGCTTCACGGTTTCCAGCGAGTCAGGAAATTACATAAAGATGGGGATTTCATGCTGCCAGCGCGCTGTGCCCGCTCTCCTGCAGCGCGGGGCAGCCCCGCCGCATCCCACGGCACCGTGCGGTCCCTGTGCCCCGCTCCTGCCCCCAAGCCCATGGCTCAGTCCCCCCCAGGCAGCAGGGCTTCCGTGAGCAGAGCTGTTCTCTGAGCCAGTCCACGCTCTTCTGCTTCAGCGGTGCAGGGAATCAGGTGCTCTGCTCCGCACTACAATTAAAAATATCGCAGGGGAAAAAAAAAAAAAAACCCCAAATGATGGCAAAAGCCACAGAGCCAAGCAGCTGCAATGGAGAGGAGGGGCAGCACCCTGATGTTCCTCGAGGCACCGACCTGCTCCCAGCCCACGCCGGGTGCTGCTCTCTGTGTCCCGCTGGGAGCTGCCCCCTGCCATGGAGGAGGGCAGTGCACATGGCCCTGCAGCCACCCCACCACGAGCAGAGCAGAGGAAGGGGCACCAACAGACAAGAGGGGCATGAAGGATTCGGGCTGTGCTCTGTGGGCAGGGTTCCTTTGAATTACCCATCCCAAATTCGGGCGCTGCATGAGATCAGCACCTCCGGGGCAAGGTGCTCATCCAAGACGATGGCGAGGAGCCACCCTGGGCAGTGCCATGCCCCCTTGGGTGCCATTGTGGCCACCTCTGCTGGGACATCCCTGACCCAAGGAGCCGGCCCCATGCCACTGGGTGGGTGGTGGCCCGCAGAGGGTCCCATGTGCTGTGTCACCGCCCCGTGTCACCGTGCCAAGCTGTCCCGCAGCCCCGCCAGGCACGTGGGGCTCCCCGAGCACAGCACAGCGCGTCCGTGGCACACGGCCTGATTGCAGCTTGCAGAGCAGATGGCGGTGGGCAGAGAGCGGCGCGGAGCAGGAGCAGAGAGGAGGCTCCTGCAGCAAGCGCCCGGCACTGCCGCGGGGCTCTGGTGCCTTCTCATGGCTCTGCCACGAGCAGCTCGGCTGCAGCCCAGCGCTGGGGTGTCCCAGGGAGGGGGGAGCTGGGACCTTCCCTTCGGCCACGCTTCTGCTCCAGGGCTGCCTCCTCCTCTTTGGCCCCTGGGGACAGCACGCTCGGTGTCCCCAGGTCACAGCGGGACGCGCAGTGGAGAAGGAACGCAGTGCTCACGGTGCTGATGGGGAACCAGCAGCTGCGCCTTTAACACTGCTTCTGTTCCGAGCACGTGGAAAATTGTTTAAGTTGCAAAGTATCGTCAGGGGGCTTTGGAAACAGGTTCTTAATTAGCTGAAACTATTTGCTTTGTCGGTGAATCGCTTCCAGAAGCACCTAAAGAGCTTTTAGTGCCAGGAGCAGGCTCAGCAGCGAGCGGCACGGCTGCTGCGCTCTGCCCCCCGCCGCCAGCTCCCTGCTGCCCCTGGCTCATCCCAACAGAAGTTCCCTATTCCCTCTCCAACAGAAGCTCCCTATGTCCTCCTGCTGTCCTGGAGGCTCCCCTGGAAGTTTTGGCAGCACTGATGCTCCTGGCACCCTTTGCTGTGCCATGGGAGCAGCAACCGCCGGGCTCACGGTGCACGGAGCAACCTTGGCTCTTGCACAGGAGGAGCACCTGCGTTCTGCTGGGACTGCAGCAGAAATTGCAACCTGCTTCTAAGTGCTCACTCTGCCTTGATCTCCCTTTAGGCGCTGCTTCAAGCACCACAGTCAGTACCTCTTAGCAAAGCAGGATGCAATAAATGTGCATGTCCTTTTCCAATGCTGGTGGTACAGCAGCTGCAGCCCATGGTGCTGCACACTGCTGGCCTATGGCACAGCCCCCTGCCAGCCCCTCACAGCTGCCCAGGGCTGCTGGGTCAGCGCTGGCACTGCTGATACACAGCGCACAGCACACGCTGGGTACTGACACGTGGTAGCACACACATTTCAGCACTGGGGATGCTGGTCTGGCAAACCACCAAGCAACCTGGGAATCCTTTCAGGCTGCTCACGGGCACAGGAACTCAATAAAAATCAACAATGAAGAAGTGTGATTGCTGCAGGATCAAGCGTAAGCACCCATGTTAACGCCTCAGCTCATAATTGCAATCATTTATGCTAATAAATACGCCTCCCCGCTGCCCCCTCCTAAACTGCTGCTTACCTGCAAGGAGCTGCCTTACAGCCTTGCTACAAAATGAGATTTTACAACTCTGAGTAAAATGTACGTGGAGGAAAAGCCAAACCCCAGTGCCAGGAGCTCGGCCAGCGGCACGCGAGGGCTTTGGAGCAGGGAACGGGGCAGCAGAGTGCCCGGGGGCTCACACAGCTGCACAGGGCACGCTGCATCCCAAGGAGCCATCCCGAGGGTTTCCTTGGAGAGAGCAGAAAATCAGCACAGGTAAATAATAAAGCAGCTTCCAGCACTTGGGATCTTGCCTGCTAGCACCTGCAAGCAGCTTCTGCCAGGGTTCCACACCTCCAGATAGCAGACATGCAACGCTTCCCTCTCAAGTAAGTGGCAAACGGCAACAAAAAGGCATTTAATGAATGTTTCCAGCCAGCTCCTGACCTGAGCATCTGCCCCTTTGCTCCCAAGGCAGCCTGCAGCCCTCCCAGATGTGGCTCCCTGCTTGCTGAGAGCCAGAGGTGAGGGTGGACGGAGCGCGGGAGGCAGCGGGGCCACAGCCCCTGCACAGCCCCATAGGGGCAGAGAGCACAGCAGCAGGGCACCACAGCACTGCTGGGCGAGAGCAGCCACCTGGTGCTCCCCAGACCATTCATCAGAGGCTCCTTCCAGTCTGGGTCCCAATGAAACCCCGTGGAGGTGGAGGTACAAGATCTCAAACTGCCCTTCAGGTCCTGCAGGACCTGGTGGAGAGCATGCATGGGGCTGAGGAAGGTCTGGGCAGCTCCAGCAGCACAGCACCAGCGTGCTCACGTGGGCTTGCTGTGCCCCAGGGCTTTGCCAGCCCCAGTTTGGCTGTGGGAACAGCCCGAGCTAGCAATGTGATCCCCAACAACTGCACATCCCAAGCAGGAATCCCATCACCATTGGCTTCTCCCCTGTGTGTGCCTGCACAGCTCACCAGCTGCTGCTCCATGGACCTGCAGGTGCTGAAGGCTGTGGGATATGACTGCAAAACACCACTGGGTTCACAAAGAGGAACAATGCTGGCTTGGAAGATGGATGGACACCAAGAGAAAGAGCCTGAGATCCTCTGGTACATCTGGAAAACTGAGCAGCTCCTCTGCAGTCCCCAACCCGCTCCGAAATCCAGAGCGACAAAGCCAATTAAATGCTCCATTAAGTGTCCTAACGCGTTCCCACATAAAGTCCTCACATAGCACGTTAAAAAAAAAAAAAAAAGCTAAAGAAACGAGGAAGTGCCAGGTTGTGTAATGGCCTGAGAGCACATCAGGATAATCTGTGCCTGCTCCCAGGGGATGGAAACAGGAACAGCCAAATCCCCTCGCCATCTCCAGCAAAAGCAGCTGCCTCTCCCGGCCCACCGCGCTGTCGGTGTGCAGCCCTGCAGGCACTGCAGCGAGGAGGGCTCGGGGCAGGGGGCTGCAGCTGGAAGGTCCCTCCCAGCCTCAATTCATGAGCAGGGCCAGGGGAGATGTGCTCTCCCTGGAAGGTGCTCACCCAGTGGGATGCAGGGGCATCTCGTGGGCTGGTCCCTGCCTGCCGTGCCCCAGGACACAACACCCAGATCCAGCTGCTCTGTGAATGGCCTTTGTGCTCTCCTGCATGTGTGCGAGGTCCCCTCTGCCACCCACGAAGCACCACAGTGTCTTTAGCTTGTCCTCCTTCCTCCCTGGGCTTGTACTTGGCCTACTTTTACCGCTTTCAACCTTTTGCACGTACAGTAGTAACTCCTCTTTCTGCTCCCCGAGGTCACGGGCTCCCTACCAGAGGCACAGCAGGGCGTTATTTATGGGCTGCACAGCCCTTCTGTGCAGCTCCGGATGGAGAAACCTCAGACACAGAAAGTTCTGACCCAGGAGAGCCCTGAGCCCTGAGCCCAGCCGTGTGCCTGCCCTGTCCCAGCAGTGAGGTCCCCTCCCTGCAGCATCTTGCATCCTGCTCCGTGCACACTGCACAGCAGCTACCCCCAGCACCAGGAGCAGATGTGCAGCAGCCACAGAAATAAGATGGGAAAAGCGTTCAGAGCTTAGCAAGGGGCAGGGAACAACACAAAGGCCCTGTTACATGGGATGGAACTATTTCCTGGATGATTCCCTTGCACTTTCCAGGAGGCAGCCCCAGCGATGCTTCATCTCCAATTGAAGCAAACTCGAACGCAGGACGTGCTGCAGGGCGGGGAGGGCACTCAGGGGGGTTTGCACACAGCTGATGTTTGTCCATTAATTACATTATGGCATCTAAAGGGGGAAAGTAACCAGGAAAAACAGAGCTGCAGATTTGAGAAAGCCCTGAAGGCACGGCCAGCAGAAGACAGAAGGGGCAGGGCAACCTCTAGAGGGGCTCTGCAGAAGCAGCAAAGTCCATTTGGAGACAACACTCTCCATTCAGCCCGATTTGCTCGGTCCCACTTTGCAACCAAAGCCCAGCCCCGTGCTTCCCCGTGGGGCCCGGCGGCAGGACCCAGGCACGCAGGGTTAATTACAGCCCCTTAAGCAGCAGAGAAAACTCCTGAGTCACAGCGAGCTGTTAATTACCCATTTGTAAAGGGATTTGCGGGCTCACACAGGCAAAGCCTCCTTCCAGGCAGCGCTGCCGGAGGTGCTCTCTCCTTGGGACTCCGTTCAGGAGCTGACCCGATTATTTGTAGCCTGGTGCTCAGCCCTACAGCAAGCTCCCAGCCCAGCAATAACTTCCAGGGTGACAAAATTTGGACGAGGTGATGCTTGGAGCCCTTTGTCAGAGCTTGGAAGAGAGACAACAGACAGCTGAAAAGGCAGCAGGAGCACGGCGTCACCCAGAGGTGACCACAGCCACGTGCCTAACAGCACGGTCCTGCCTCGTTGTCCTAATGAGGAATGGAGCCAACATTTTAAAAAATAGTTTAAAAAACCATCCTTGAGGCTGCTGGGTGGCCGCTGCCCTGCCGTGCTGTCACCACCAAGCTGCTCAGCGGGGTACCCATGGTGGGGACAGCAGCAGCTGCTCCCTGCTGCATCGCTGCCCTGCAGGGCTGGGAGCACCGGGAGAGCCCGGCCGCTGGTGTCTGTGTGTGTGGGGGGGCTCCAAGCCATCCTTCCTGCTTGCCACCCACCCGCCCTGTCACCACGCTGTCTGCATGAGGTTGTGCACACAGCAGAGCACGTTCTGCCCAGCTCCACTGGAGTGACCCCGCCAGCAGCTACAGGGGCTGCTCGTGGCACGGCTCCTCCCGTCCTGCTCCGGGCATCCCAGTCCGCTGCCTCCCCCAGAAGGGGCTCAGCGGGGCTGGGCTGCCTGCCTGGGGACAGCACGGAGCTGGTGGCACTCCCTTAACCCCGCTAATCCTCTTTGCCCAGGAGCTATGGACTAATTACATCCCCAGCAGCAGCACAGCACCCAGGAAAGGGCTGGGCTTGGTGGCTCCAGCCCCAGCTCCGTGCACCCCAACGCTTTCTTTTCCCCCTTTCTACCTCGACACTTTGCAACTCTGGCACTGCCCCCGGGGCCCAGCCACAACGGGAACAGGTCCCACCACAGCCAAGCACAGGCTGTTCCCAGTTTGTGTTTGCTTTGCACCGAACACAGATAAATACAGAATGTAAGTGCGGACACCACCAGGAGATGTGCCACAACCCACGACAAGCCGGGCATTATAGAAGGATGCTTTTCATAATGCATGGGGGAATAAATACATGAAAATAAATGCTAACTCCTATTGGGATCTGGATGCTGTGCAGCAGGGACCACGATTCCCTAAGAGGACCCCACTGAGCTGAAGGCAACCACTGGGGGTCATGGCTTCGTGCTCGGGGAGCAGAGTGGACTCCAATGAAACGTGCCGCAGCTCCTGTTTCATGCTGCTTAATTAAGCAAAGGGGCATCCTGCCATGCTCATTTACTAACACAACATGCATAGTTCATGTGTTCCTTAATACAAAACCACTGGAGTCAATGGGGTGCAGTTGGGTTACCAGGAATGCACCGCGCAGCGCCGTCGTGCTCCAAGCCAACTCTTGCTGGACCACCCACTCCCATAGCAGGCTCTGCTGTGAGCAGGGAGGATTTCTTAAGTCCTCCCACAACGGCCCCACGGGCTGCCTGCCTGCCATGGAAGCCTGCTTCCTACCTGCGCAGCACCAGGCTGGGGGAGCTGGGAGCATCTCGACGCGCCAGCTCCGACGCGGTGGGAAGAGCACCAGGAGCTGTTGGCAGGAGCCGGGCTCCTGGAGGAGGTGTGACAAGGTGGGAGGAAGCTCCAGGCACCTGCAGTTCTGTCAGTTCACATAAACAACTTATTTAAAGCTGGGTAACGTGTAGCAGGGCGAGCCAGCAAGAGAGCTGCAGGCCAGGCAGACATCCAGGCTCCTCCTATCGGGTGGTCAGCTGCAGCCTCCGGAGCCAGCACGGCCCACACCTCCTGGGATGCCACACTTGCACCTGACCTTGGAGTGTAACTCTTCAGGTGTCCTCACCACCCCCACCTGACCTCAGCCAGAAGCTCTCTGAGACTCGGGAGCAGAGGAAAGCCAGCCCTACTGCAGGATCCCCTGGGAGCTCTGCCCAGCTGCTCGCAGGTGGGATGCTCTGGAAGAGCTTGCAGATGGAGCAGAGTGCATGAGCACTCGGTGCCAGTGCAAAGATAAGGAGGAAAGCTCAAGTCACCTTGGAGATCTGCTTAAGAAATCCTCCTCTGGATGCAGACAGGGAGGAGAGCTGCACACAAACACAAGGCTTCTATGGAAGAGACACAGCCCTGACCTTTGCAACCTCCTAGCGCCAAGGAACATCTTTTGTTGGCAGAAGAAAGCAGCGCTAACCCAAAGGCCAGACACTGATCCAGAAGACATGGTGGCAGCCCACCCAGGTTTTAGGGCAGCCACAGCTGAGCAACAGTGAGGGAAATACCTACTGGCCCATGAGAAACACAAGCAGAAGTGTTTCCAGCATGGACAGTGACAGGAGAGGCAGTTCCATCCCCTCGATCCCCCAAATAATGGGGAAAAGAGCCTCCCCTGCTCCCTTCTCACCTGGAACCACCTGGAAACACAGAGCCATTTCCTTGGGTGGCTCAGCACCTACGCAGCTCAGCGGATGACTCTGCAGGAAACAGCACTTTTAGTGTTTCCTTCTCTTTTATCAGGTTTGGATGTGCTGGGCTGACAGAAGCACTGGGGAGATGCAGCCCCTCCCATGCTTCCCCATGGCACAGCGATGAGTGGGAGGGGACAACAGGACCTGGAGCCTGAGCTCCATCTGTGGATCAGGCGTGGGATGGGCATGAAAATATCACGGGTAAACAGCGATGTTTCCAAGGGAAATCAGAAGTTTTAGGGGACTGCAGACAGGGGCAGAAGTCTGTCTGTCCTCCATCCAGCATGGAGCCAACCAACCCAATGCCCTTCACCAAGCTGTGAGTTTGCACCCACACGTGGAGAGGTCTCCCTTTGTGGAGGTTGATTTGGCAGCCCAGGTGACCTACTTAGCGAGAACACTTGTCCTGTATGAGGAAGGAAGCATTATTTAGGGTTTTTGCCAAACCTTGAATGGTGACGTGGTTTTGCCATGGAACTACGATCACATACAGCCCATCTCCAACACGGTGACTCAAAGCCTGCAGTGATGATGCAACTTCATTTGTGGAAAAAGTATTTATTTGGCACTATGATGCTGCAAAACTCCATCCTTCCTCTGAAAAACAGGCCACCGTGGCCCATGGCCTCTCCTCCTCCCCATCGCTGTGACTCACACTGTTGGGAGCTGGGGGTGGAGGCTGTGCCCAGGCTTCAGCGATGCAGACAGACCGTCCCACCCTCAGCTTGGGCTCCTCTGGATGTCATCAGGTTGGGCTCACATCTCCTCATTAGCTTCCACGCAACTTCCAAGGGCGGTTTGCAGTCAAGGTCTTAATGCATAAAGCAATTAACAGATTGAGCCTTGCTACTTCAAAGAGTGAGCTCTGATATTTGTGTGCGAATCTCCAAGCTCGGGACAAGCTCAAGTGAGCTGCAGGCAAAACACTTACAGGATCAGACCACAGAGCAATTTTTTCGGAAGATGAAGCAAACCTAAAGCCTGGCTGCATTCAAAGATCTTGCAGCTTTCCTTTTTCTTCCTCTTTCCAGAAAGTTTTGAAGAACGTTCACAGCTCGAGCGTTGCATTTATTCCTCAGCTCTTGAAAAACATTCCCACCATCCAACAAACCAAGTTGGGTTCTCATTTTAGATAAAGGGAAACAAAAGCCAAGACCACCTAAAGCCCAGGTGGGACCTTGCTGAGGGTCCTCCCCCCATGAAGGCACGTGGCTATGGCAGTGACGAGCAGCAGCATGACACTCTATGGTGGTTATACACACAAGGGTGGGTTGGCCAAGGGTGTCTTGAAGCCCTTGGGGCTACCCAAGCTCTGGGTGCCCAGGGGAGCATGGTGAAGGCACTTCACCCACTCAGGAGCTTTCTGAAGCTTAGAAACACATCCTTGCCCAAGGGCACACCAGCACTGGGCTTCAGCCCTACCCAAGGGATAAAGCCTGAACAGCTTTTCTCACTAAAATCCTCATGATAGGAAGGAAGCAGTGCTTTAGTGGCACCAAAGTCTAATTCTGCTTACATTACTGTTAATGAAAACGTTAATGAAACGTTTCTCCTACAAAGCAATTTTCAACTCGTTTCCATTGAGAAATCTTGCTGCAGCTCTCATCTCAGCATCCAAACCAACACGATTTTCATGCCACTCTATTAGGAAACAGGCATTTTGCACTGGGAAGGCTCTGCTTTCTCCCAGAGCCCCACTGCACAGATCTGTTTGAGACTCAACTTTTTGAAACAAAACCAGTAGGAATGACACATGGAACACTTTGGTCAAAAATGGAGCAGTTTGGTCAAAAAGACAATGGCTGTCCAAGGAGCCCAGCAGCACCAATGGGTGCTGCTCCATTGCCAGCACAGTGGCAAGCAGCAGCCCTACCCAGCAGCTCTGGGAAGAGAATAAAATTGCTGTGTGTAATTGAAACTGCAGGGAGGAGTTAGGGACATAAAATGTAATTATCTGCAGTGGAACGGAGCCAAGATTAGCAATCCTACTTCCAGTCATTTAAAGTTCCCATTAACTTTTCCGTGTGCTGATGGTATCGGTTTTCTGTCTCGCTGGCTGCAAGATGCAGCACTCCCAGAAGCAAGCCCTGGGCACCCCTCAGAGAGTCCTGAGCCACCTGTAAAGAACAGGGTGAGGGTCTAAGCTTCAGCCAGGGCCTCCAAGGGGCTGGAAGGTTTCCCTCCCTGCTATGGAAGTGGGACGAAGAGGAGAACACTGCAGCGGAGCCCTGGTGGCAGCACCCTCCTCCATAGCTGTGGAGATGGCAAAGGTGCCTTTTGGTGCTTTGGGAGATGCTCTGAGTGGGCACCACAACTCAGAGACCTCCTGGGCTAGAGCTGGTGGGTCTGGGTGGACCTCAGACCACTTCCCTCTCCAACTCACATCCAAACGGCCCCGGGGACATCTCCACATCCATCCTCCTCTCAGCACGTTCCCTTGCCCAGCAGACACAAGAGAGAGAGAGACGTTCCCTTGCCACCCAGAGAGGGCAGCCAACGGCAACGGGGCAACACATGCCCTCAGCTGAGTCAAAACCCTCTTGCAGAGCCCCAAACCACTTCCCTTGCACCCTCACCACCTGAAAGCCACCAAGCTGCAGGATACCCACCACCTGCCTCCTCCTGAGCCTGGCCAGTGTGTCCATCAGAAGGGTGGACAATCTACTTTTATGTCCTTGCCCCATCCACTGACCCCTCGAACACCTTCAGGGAGAAACGAGCATTGCTGGGGTGCCCCAAAATGGCCACCCCTTGCTCCACTCCTCGCATGGAATCTGTTTAAAATCTATACTTCATGAAATCCTCACAGCAGATAAGTGAAGGCTTTAGCATGCAACCAGAGCCTGCTTGCAGCCAGTCCCCTCCACCCTCACAAACCCAACTGGTCCAATCCTGGCACCAACAGGCCAGCAGCCGCCCACGTCTCCTGGGCTTTTCTCCCAACAGCTCTCCCTTTCCTCCTGGTTTTCAGGGCTCTTTCCCAACGGATCCTTCTCAGGGGATGTAGCCCTCACCACCCCACATCCAGGTGACCATCCACACCCAGCTTTTCCACGGGGCTGCCCCCCAGCCCTGTCACCTCCCCACGTCACTGGGAGGGCACAGAACAACCCGTGTAGGCCCGGCGCTGCCTTAACCCCATCGAGATCTGAGTAGGGACCTCAGCTTCGCACATGTCCCCGGGCCTTCACACAGCAGGGACCCGACCTCTGCAACTCTTAGAGGCTTTTTGGAACCTCTGAAGGAAAACATGTCCCTTTTTCTCCATTTTCAGCAATGACTGCCCCGTGAGCGCCCTTACCTCCACCAGATGAGGCGTGGGATTGAAGCCACACATGTTGCACACCTGCTGCCGGCACGTGGTGCAGGAGTTGTAGTTGGGGGGCTCACCGGAGCCCACGTTGAGCTCGGCCTTGCAGAGGGGGCACAGGACCCTGGCTTTCGGCACTTCCTTTGGCTTGACGCCTGGCTCCGCTTTGCCCGGCTTGGTGGCCGGCGCGGCCCCGGCCCGGCCCTGCGCCCCGGGGGCTTTGGGACCGGCTTCCTTACTGGCATCACTGAAGACGATTTTTGGAGGCACTTTGCCAGAAGACTGTGGACCAGGAGCGGGGGCCTCCGGCTGGGCAGACATCAGCGTGCTGGCCTGGGTCAGGAGGGACGCCCCGAAGCCAAAGAGCTTCCCCGTGAGCCCCTCCTGGGGTTGCTCCGCAGCCGCCGCACCAGGGGCTGGGGCGGTGGGCTTGGGGTCTCCCACCGCCTTTCTCTGCTCGGAGGAGGAAGGCTTTGCTTGTTGGTGCTGCGGAGATGACCTCGCTGCCTCCTGAGGAGCGATGGCTCTGGGCTGGCCGTGCTGCTCCCTCTGCGGCGCGGGGCCCTGTGCTTTTTGGGGCTCGGGCGGCGGGGTGGCGGTGGTACCAGGGCGGGCTCCTGGCTGGGTGGGCGCCGGGGCCTTCTCCTGGCCCGCAGGGAGCTTGGCCGGGGAGTGGGATGGAGATGGAGACAGGGAGGGGGAGTGCAGCTGCTGCTGGCTTTTGGAGCGCGGGGCAGTGGTCATGTCCATCCCCAGCGCCCGCTGCATCTGGCAGTTGAGGCACAGCCATTCCTTCACCTGTGGGATGAGAGAAGGACACGGTCAGCAGGCAGGGCACGGCCAGCAGCACCCCACGCACACTGCCAGGTTCACGGCTGACGCCTTCCATAAGCCAAATCCTACATAGCTGCACGAACAAGTCACCAAGCCCCCAAAAATCAGCATTTCAGCACTGTGTTCTTCACAAAAGCATCTCGCAGTCACAGGGAACAGACCCCATCTGTCACAGGTACAGCACGCCTGTGCTGTAGCAGGCTTTAATTAGCTTTGTTTTGCTTCCAAGGCTTCTGCTGCAAAGCTTTTGCTAGCAATAAGGCTTCCATACCCCTCCCAGCACTCTGGTGGAAGAGGGCCCTGCATGAGGGTGCAGAAGCTGGAGGGATAAGGTCCTGGAAGCTCACTGTTCTCCTGCTCAGGCCTTCCTAACCCCATGGAACCTCCTCCCAGACCTGGGCCCTGGTCACCATTCACCTGCCTTTCAGGACTAGCACGGGCAATGGCCATGACAGCCCCTGGGGAGAGCGCAGGACTGCAGGAGGTCTGGGGACACGGGGGACAGGGGGATGCAGCTTCTCTTCTCGCTGGGCAGGCACGATGCCAGCACGGGAGGAAAGAGGTTAACTCTCACTCTTACAATGACAAACTAGGGGATGCAAATGAATAATATCGTGCTCCCTGGCTAAGCAGTGATAAATGAAAGACTTCCCCCCTTGAGAGACGTTCCCAGTAACGAGCCAATGTCTGAATTAAGTTAATTAAAGAAGCTGTACGAAAGTTGTGAGCCTTCTGATACGAGGAATCCCCAGGATGCTCAGCAGCAGTGCAAATATTAATGTATAGCACTGCATAACCAGGTCTGCTTGCAGATTTCTCCAAGACAAGCAAGCACGGTGCCAAAAAGCACCGAAGCATTGCCCAGCTCTCTGCTCCACGCATTGCCCCTGGGTCTCCAGCAAAGCTCACTGCATCACCCTACAGACCTGGCCACGTGTCAGCACCAAGCTCTTCTTGCTCTCTGCTGTGCTGGCTGCTTGCTGAGCTCCCGTGCCCCAAATTCTCCTCTTCTGCTCCCCATCCTTCCTCCAGATCCTCAATGCAGTGGGACCACGTGCAATGGTGCTGCCCAAACCACCACCCGACACAAACCACCCCAATCACTCCTCCCAAGCCAGCCACACCGTGCTGGGTTGCTGCAGCAACTGCTATTTATTAGATTTGGTAATTTCTTATGGTCTTGCGATCACTGATCTGAGCCACAAACGGAAGACGTGCAGAATTCCTCCTGTTATTTTTGCATTCTCATCCCTTGGAGTTTCTTCCCACAATGCTGTTTCAGAAGAGCAGCTCCCGAAATCCCGTCAGCTTTGCGTGCCGTCCCCATCAGCTGCGATTAAGGGAGAACCAATCCCTTCTATTCAGGTTCTCTCTGCCCATAAAGTTCCCAGTATCTAAGAAATGCAAATCTTCCCTCTCTGCATAATCTTCTTATCCACACTTTAAGGCCCTAGGGCTAGGTAGAAACTGGGGGATGAAGCAATCTCCACAGCTCCCCAGCACCAGGAAGATCCCCCTGGCTCCTGGTGGCCAAGTAAACCAAGCGTGGGTCAGGGACATGCCACCAGGAGAGTCCTGAGCTCAGGGGCTTGGGAACAATGCAATAACTGAAGCTTTTTCACTTAAATCTGGCTCATGCGCATGCCTGCGGGCTCACTTGCCTGTGTGTACACGCACACGATCAAAGGTGCTTTGCAACCAAGACAGAAAAAAGCCTTCAGATAGGATAGAAGCCATCCAACTGTTATCAGTGGTTGGGTAAGCAACGCCTGGGAGAAAGCTCGCGGGGCTGCAGCAGGCGGTGCGCTCCCCACGCAAATGTCTGAGCTGTAAATTCAGTGAGGATTATCAAAGCGCCCAGCTGGCCTCTCCCCATGCAGGCAGTGCCCCGACGCCTGCCTGGCACAGAGCAGAGATGGCTGGAAAGATCCTGGAGGGAAGGGAGCGAGGAGGAAGGGCCACGTCAACCCGCCAGCAAGCCTTCCCACACCAAAGAGGAAAGAGAAAAGAAGGGATGTAGATTGCTAGCTCTGCCCCAAATGTCTTGATTTGCTGGAGTGCTGGGTGAAGAGAAATACATGAGATGATGGACTCCTGCTGGCTTCTCTCCACCTTCCTCCGCACACTGCTCTTTGCAGGCAGACCAACCACGCAGGGGGGAGGAGAAGCAGCACAGAAACGGAGGCAAGAATACAGAAAGGACAAGTTTTCATGGAATCACAAAGGTTGGAAAAGACCTCTAAGATCATCCAGTCCAACTGCCCACCCCCCACCAATATTGCCCACTGAGCCACATCCCTTCGTACCACATCTTCACAGCTCTGGAACACCTCCAGGGTCAGTGACACCACCGCTCCCTGGGCAGCTGTGCCAACACCTCACCACTCTGAGAAGTTTTTCCTAATATCCAACCCGACCCTCCCCTGGCACAACTGGAGGCCATTCCCTCTCGTCCTACAGCAGATAGCTTTCCCACTACTTCCACATCAGTGCTAGCAGTCTGGGTAACCAGCAAAACGAAATGCCCGTCGAGGAGAGAAAAATCTGAAATGATTGAGAACTCAAGGTCCAGCTCACATCGCTGGAAGGCTGACATAGCGAGAGGTAGAGCTGTGCTCCTGACAACAGCCATGGGCTGGCTGCTCAGAGCACGCTCGTCTCCTGCACCTGGGGAGACCTGACTGGGGGAATGCTGAAAAACACAGAGAAAATTGGGGTGTAAATGATGGGTCTGAAACCAAATGGATCCCTCAGTGGGGAGCGAGCAAGGCTGGTTAAAAGGGAAGGCGACTGCTGTGCGAAATGAAGGGCACAAGTGGAAATATCACATCAATGACATTCAGAGCTCAGCATCAGCTGATGGAAACGAGAAGATGTGAAGGGCTTAAATTGTAAGAAAACACGAACTTCACAAAAGCCTCTTGGGGTCCTTTTATCGAGAGCATCAGGGACAAAGGCTATCCAAGGAAGGACACAAGTTCATTAATGGATGGAGAGGGTAAAGCAGCTAATGAGACAGACAGGGCGTAAGTGCAGTAATTACTGCTGGTGAACATTTGGAAGGAAGCAGGATAACACTCATCACAAGGATGAAGCATTTCCAACTTATTAGCAACTGAGACAACTGCCCAACAACGTCTACCAGCACTAAGGATATTTAAATTTGGCAGATTTGAATAATTTTGCATCCAAGAGATCTCAGAGAGCCACGAAAACTGCTGCACGCTGATGTTCATCTTTAAGCGTACCGAGGAAATTTTAGAAGACTGGAAGAGTCTTCTGCTTGAATATCCAAGGCAGCAAGGGTACGACCTGCACGGCCAGCCAGCCAGACTGCCATCCAAGAGAGAAAGACGACACTGGAGTCACGCAGCAGAGAACTGAAGGGCAGGCAGATGTGCCACTCAATGTGGTTTCAGGGAAAATAGGTCATGGCAAGCAAACTTGATTCTATTTTCTGCTAAGAATGCAGAATTGGTATTAGTAATGAATGGAAGCAAGATACGTGATGTCCAAAAGAACACCCTACGAAATGGGAACATTGAATATGCTAAATGGATCTCAGAGCAGATCCCTGGCAGCTCTGGAGGACAACGAGGGCTTACCACTGCTCGGGCAGCTCTCTAGTAGGGGCCTGATCTCACTATGGTAACGTCACCTACAGCACAGCTTGGTAAAGTGGAAAATATGGATGCAGATGAGTCGGTGCCTCCTGCAAACCCGTGCTGCTCCGTGCAGGAAGCGTGAAGCTGGAGGCAGGAGCACGGAGGTGGCTCAGCCTCCACTTGCAGCACCCAGGGAGCTGTTCCAGAACCGTGAACGGTTCCACGCCGACATTTTGAGAAGATGAGTACAAGTCTGCAGAAGGTACAGCCCGGCTTCGTCAAAGCAACTCTAGGAGAAAATGTCTGAAATGAGAGAATTAAAGAGGTCGATCTTTTCAGTTTATCAAAGAGGAGATTAAGAAGTGACTTGATTACGACAGAGCAGCACATTCACTGGAAACAATACCAGGTACTAGAAGGTTCTTAATTAGGCAGAAGAAGGCATAAAAAGAACTAATGACTGGAAATGGAAGCCAAATATATTAAGCATCATTTTTAACAGCAGATGTTTCTAACCATTACAGCAAATTATACCCATGCTGCTGGGCTCAGTACAAGGCTCGGGAGGTAAAACCTACAAGGCCTTTTGTCTATAGGGGATTTAGTGCCCAAATCCATCTTAGCCTTGAAAGTTCGAGCCATCCAGTCCTCATTGGCACTTGGTAGGAACGTAACCCTGCTTGGCACCCAACACAGCCACCAGGGCTCACCTGCCCACCCAGCACCTTGCAGCAGCCCACAACATCCCCCTGACCCTCTCCCAAGCCCCACTACATCCCTACGTGTGGATGGGTCTACAGCCCACTGCACTCATGGGGTCACTGATGACAAACACAGCTCTCTCTGGATGCCATCCTCCATCATCTGATAATTCCATTGGGAAACTTACACATGGGCATTTCCTAAAAAAAAAAATAAAAAAGGATTTGCAGGCAGGAAGATACAGCAGACAGTGGTTGTGCCCACAGCTGATGGAGGCACCCATGTCCATTAGTGAGATCTACAGGTGCATGGTGGGCCAGGTCCTGACCCTCTGCAGCCAGGCACAGTGTGGGGCAGTGGTGGTTTGCACAGGTACGTGGGGAGGCCACGAGGCAGCCCTGTGAAAATCGACTTGATGGAGACTGCCTGTGAAGCCTATAAGGCTTCTCCAGTTATTCCCCCCCCCACCTATTTTAGGAAGGTGAGTGGAGACAGCCTGTCCCTGGGTTTGCTAGCAGGAGGTGTGGGTTTTGTTCTCTGGAGGTAAGACAATACAGCTCTGAAAGCACCCTGAGCACAGCCTTGGCAGTACACAGGAGAAGCCTAAAAACGAGCTGCAAGCAGGAAGGCTTCAAGAGAACGCCAAAATTCAGGATTATAACAGAATCATTCTGTCCTTACTGCAGGTTGGCTGTTTTGGACCACTTGGAGGTCACACAGAACGCCGTTCTACTGCACGAGCAGCAGAGGACAGGAGAGCATCAGATGACCCTAGTTAAGCCTTAGGTGAGCTAGGACTTAGCAGCTCCTGCCCAGCTCCTGCCCAGCTCTGCCCACCTCCCCAGCCCCGCAGCTCTGCTCCACATCCCTCCCCAGGCACCGGGACCCCCAGGGCCAGGGGACTGCAAACACGATCAAGGCTGGAGTTTGGAAATGAAGATGCTGAGCCAGCAGCTCCGGGGCTCGCTGCTGCAGGTCATGGGTGGGATGAAGGATGGAGCCGTCAGCGGGTGCCGCCAGCTGTCCTGGAGGAACGTTGCAGCATCCCGGCCTCTCCCCCGTGCTGCAGAGCTGCCAGGGACCTGCCTCGAGTGTCCTCACATGCCTTCAGCTCGTCAGCTCTGCCTGCAGCTGAAGAGCCAGCATCTAAAGAAATCAGCTCGTCAGCAGAACGGCCCTTCCTGGCGGAGCGGCTCCGAGGAGCCCTCCCGGGGCACAGCCTGTGCTCTGCAGCATCGCACTGAGAGCTGCTGCCGTGCCATGGAGGAGCTGCCTGGTCCCCAGAGGCAGCACCAGAAGGCAGCCCTCAGCCAGAGGGAGCAGCAGGAGCAGGGGGTGCTGGGCAAGGCCTGGAAGAACCCCGCTGAACAAGAAAAGCTGATGGCACCCACAGCACCTTGGAGGGGCTGGTGGAGTGCACGACAAACACAAATCTCTGTTACGCTGAAGTTTTGCCTATTTCTCCTACAGCAGCACAGGGACAGCCTACCACAGAGCTCAGATGCTCCCAGCAGCAGCTCCTGCTGTCTGCATGGGTGCACAGCCTGCTTGCAAGAGGCTGGCAGAGCATCCTGCGTGTTGCAGCACCAGCGAAGGGCTCGATGGGGGGAGCAGGCATGGAGAGCATCTCTCTGCTCTCCTGCAGGGCCACGAGCAGCCCAGGCACAGGAGCTGCCGGTGCCAGGACACGAGCACAGCGTGCCAGCACCACGCAATGCACACGGGGAGAGGCGTGGGCTGAAGCTTCCTGGTCCCAATCCAGCACACGCTGACAGGGATGCAGCACTCCGGAGGGGCTGTGCAGTTAGCAGTGCTGGGCACTGACAAGGGGGTGGTCACCGAGGTGCTTCTGGAAAAGGCCACCTTATGTGCATCTTTTTCTTCAAAGGCATCAAAACAAATAAAATCCAGTCCTTGGCCCTCCTGCCCAGGAAGGGAAGCCACAGAAGCCACCAGCAATCATCCTGCTGCCAGGAAACAGCCAACTCGCGCTGGCGAGCAGGAGGCACAAACCCCCAACTCATCTCCTGCGCTGCAAACAACAGATGGGAAACCACGTTTGTCCAGAGAACCGTGCTGGGGGATAAGGCGGTGCCATGTCATCCTCTTAGTCATCTATCCACCAATTCTCCCCTAAATAAGCCTCTTCCTCTAGTTAGCACCCCCCAAACCGAGCTAATGCTTCAGAACGATCAGAAATCACAAGCCGTTGTCGTTTCTCTTGTGAACGCAAGAGGAAAGGGTGGCAGAGTGGACATAATGTGCTCCTGCAGGAAATCACTGCCTTGATACGAGCACAAATGGGAAAACGCTGCCTGGAGGCACCTTGAGCACGCACTGCAGTCATGCCGTGCCCTCCATCCTCGGGACAGGCACCCCTTCTCTCCCCCAGGTGCTGCGTGTGCCCTGCTTCCACCCCTCTGTTAGCTGGGTGATGTTGGGCACACCAACCCCAAACCCCACCACCGAGCAGCGCAGGACCCACCTCAATCCGCCGGTACACGCAGGGCCATGCTCCCCCAGCAAGGTCCCCATCATCCCGTTCTGATCGCCCTGCTCAGGGCTGGGAGGAGAGGAAGAAGAGGAAGGAGAAGAAGGAGAGGAAGGAGAGCTCTCCCTGTGCTCTGCCCCTGTCCGTGTGCAGGGCCCCTCGCTGCCTGCCCCGCGCGCCTGCAGTGCCGTGGCCCCAGGCGAAGGGACAAGTCCTTCCGCTTCATTAGGGAATGTTTCTCGTGCGATTTGCTGCCTCACTAGCTCCTGTTTAGACAGCCTTTGTTCCCCGTCCACGGGAGCACATGAAAGGTTTGGACAGACGGATGTACTTGGAGGGTGCTTTCCTCCGCGCGTGGTCGGGGAGGACTGCAGAAAGCTCACCCCGGGTTTTAGCCTCGTGAGCTCGGAGCACGGATGTGCTTTAAGTGCAGCTCTGAGCCCTGGGGCTGCAGGACCTCGGTGTGAGGTTGCAGAAAGCATAATGGATGGCTTCTCTTTGCTTGCCTGCTGTTCCTGCACCCTGCGGCGAGGCGGCCCGATGTCAGGAGCCTGCGGACCCCCTAACTTGGGCTTCTGCAGAATGAAAGGAGCAGCCCGGGAGGAGCTGGGGACAGGGGGGCTCACAGCTCCCCACCTGCCAGTGCCTGGGCACTGAGCTGAGCTGCAGGGCTGCCCTGGGGGCACGGGGATGAAGCTGGCAGCCACGTCCGGCAGCGATGCAACGCACAGAGCAGAGGCTGCTCCTGACAAACACAGAGCAGGCTGTTGTAACAGCAGGGCACTCTCCCGTTGGTAATGCAGAACTAAACCTTCATGCATTCACTGCACGGCTCCACGCTGCTGTGCTGAGTGAGCCCTGTTGCAGCCTTGCCACGAACTTCTGGTTCCTCGGGGATGCTCCTGGACAGCTACAGCAGCAGATCACGCTTGCAGCGTGGGGAATAACCAGACACACCCGAGTATTTCCCGGTCCTTTGGTGCCCATGTTTTGCCCCATCTGGAAAATCGCTCCCTTGATTTTGCCCATCTGGGACAGAAGTTTTTTTTAAATGATAAAAACAGCCCTAGGTGCCAAGGCAAATAGTTCAAAGCATCCTCAGATCACAGAGCTCTGTGGCCTCCTACCCTCTCCAGACCAAAGCAGCCAAGTTGTGCTCACCCCCCTGTGCAATTCCCATTTCTGAGGGGAGCAGCTGGAGGGAGCAATGCATACAAGCAAACAGCTCAGAGTGGACCAATGTGTCAAAGCAGAACATTCTTTGTCTCTTTATTACTACCATGGATTAAGTATGCACTAAATGCACTTGGAGAATTTAAGGCCTGAAGATAGACAAGACATTGCACAGTCTTTTTACATACCTAAACAGATTTAATTACCCAATTATTCCAGATAAACACGATAAGTTCCCTGCCATGAATAATTCACAATCCAGCTAGCCACACCATCCACAGAACACCAATCTACAGCCATAGCTGAGCTAAGGCAAGAGACATGATGACCCTGCGGTACCCCGAAGCTGCTGTTCCCACAGGCAGCACTTTCCTTGTGCCTGGAAGCAGGTTTTGAACTATACGTACACAGGAGAGCTCCAAGGAGCAGGAAGCACAAAGCCTCCAAACCTCTGTGGTCTGCCTTGGGCAACCAAGGAACCACAGAAGGGGAACAAGGGGAACCCTGAGCAGTTGTGACCACGTGTGTGCGTGTGTGGTTGGTGGAGATGGGAGGATGAGTGGAGGAAGGAGGGAGGAGAAATAACAAGGATTAACGATGTAATAATAACCTTAAGCATCTGCACTATAAAGCCCTAACTGTCCTCCTGCACTGAGTTCCTCAGGGTATGGGGTGATTCTGGGTATAAAGGTCCATCCCAGAACTGGAAATAACGAAAAACTCAACCAAGCAACCAAAAAAACCCAACCCACAGACCCAACCAACCCACAGACCCAACCAAGCCACTCTTGTTACCAAGCACTGGCCAAAGGAGCAGTCGGATGAGCTGCCCATGGTTGGTCTGATCTTGCCCAGAATCACCCGCACGGCCTATGCCCTCGTTTGGGTGCAACCTGCTGAGGGCATCAGTCTGGATGAGCCATCCCTGCACCAAGGGCATGGAGCCCCTTTCCCAGGGGTGAGTGACCACCTCCATGCTGTAGAACTGGGTTCCTGGGGTCCCCTGAGCTCCAGGACACCCCAATGGGTACAGGTAGTGGCTGTGTGTGCCTCCAGGTCCCACTGCTGGGTGCTGCCAGCTGTGTTCCCAACTGGAACAGTCTGTCTGTGCTGAGGTTCCTGTCCAAATGCACCTGGACACAGAGTGCAAGTCATCATCTGCTGAGCAAAAAATGAATCGTTTCCATCACAAAATCTGCAAAGAATTAGAAATTGAACAGATGCCTGTAAAGCCACATTGCTGTTAATTGGACTTTCATAGCTTTTATATACCCTCTAAGGAGGGGATACTTAATTGCAAGCCAGGCTACAATACAAGCATCCTTAGAAAAAATTGCTAACATGCAAATGCAAAGTTAAACTGGTCATTTAAATCAGGGTAATTTGCTTGCCATGGAGATCTAAGCCAACAGACCCCAGAAAGCTGCACAAACTCTTCATCAGAAAGCATCCTACTGTCCTCGTCCAGCGTCACCCAGGCAAAAACACGAAGTTAGGGGAGCACTCTGCTCCCCTGCTGACCAGGGGCTCAGAGATTTGCCTTAGGGATATGCACCAAGGAGTCATCAGCCCAATGTGAAACCCCAGGCAAGTTTGCAATGCAAGTCAGCTTTGTTCTATTCAAAGGATGGGTTGAGACCTTGATTACAAAACTGGAAACTGCTACAGAAGAGAAAAAAAAATAGAAATAAAAATTGCTCAGTTAAAAGAAAAAAATTCCAGGAGTAAATATTTCCTGACTTTCTGGTTCCTGAGCTTTTCACCCACTGCTTCACCTCTCATCCTCTTGTTTGGAAGGAGGATGGCTCAGCTTCTCCAGCCAGAGAGCCTGCAGAAGGCATGCAGGAGGTGAGGTTAGCCAGCACCCAATGGCACCCCAAATTAACCGGTCAGGCCAGAAAGCAAGCTTTGCTTACTTGCAAGTTTTTGACTCAAACATCACAGCTGTGAGAGACAGCTACCTCCAGACAGCTGTCCCATCTTCTGGAAGCATGGATCTGAAATAAAAACACTGCAACCTGCTTTAGCAGGGGTTGGACTAGAAGGCCTCCAGAGGTCCCTTCCAACTCCCGTGGCTCTGTGATTCGTACTGCAGCCCCAGACCACAGAGCAGCTTCTCTGGGTACCAAGCACACCCAGTGCCCCAGGCTGGGTGCTGCCCCCCCAGCAAGAAGTGCATGGCTGGAGGATGCCTCGTGCAAGCTGGGAACAGCATCCATCCAGACTAAGTGGAAAATAAAGAAGAGCAAACTGCATCATTCAAACCGATTTCAGCTCCCCTTTGATTTACTACGAGCTCCAAATGCCAATTAGGAACCGCTTTTGGAGAGAAGCAATAAATCTTGTCCCAGTGCCCCAGCTTCAGGCAGAGGCAGCTCAGCCTTAACCGCCAGCCATCGGGGCTCTCATCTACAACACATCTGTCAGAGGGGAGAGCAGCAGCGAGTGCTGCTTTCTGCAGCTTGCAGTGCTGTCCAGTTCTGGGTGCTGTGCACCCAAACCTCCAGCCCAGCAGCAGCAGCTGCAGGGTCTGCGAGCAATCCTGAGCTGCAAGGCAGGGATGGGGCAGCAGGAGGGAAGCAGCAGGAGCCGTGCACCAGGGTGGAAAGCATTCTGCATCCACATAAACTCCGCCTTCCCGTTAGCTTTTATCTGCCCACATGCTCATCTGTTCAGGCACCACCTGGCACAGCCCCTGCCTGGCACTTTGCAGAGAAAGGAAAGCAGAAAGGAGCTGGAGAATGGGGGAGGAGGAGGTGGGGGGGTTGGAGTGATGGTGCTGCAGAGGGCCCCTCCTCAAAAGGATCCCATCCTGGGACCGCTCACTGCACATTGCTCCAACACCAGCAGGTCTCAATCAGGGCTTAGCACCAAGAATTACTCCTGGAAAACAGCACTTCAGAAGTGCCAGCATTTTTTCTTCCTAATTCAATAAGGCAATAACGATCGTCTGCGAGAGCAGGTAATGGCATCCCAGCAGCCGCCCCAAGACAGATGGCAGCAGCAGCGTGCCGGTTTGGGGATATTTCTCCGAGTGCTCTCCAAACTGAAAGCCACAGTCGTATAATCTGGAAAATTAATACAGCAGGTCAGAACATAAGGTAGGGTTTGTACAAACGAGTTTTGGTGTTCTAGCTGGCTGTATGTTAGCGTGCTGAGCTCCACCAAGCACTGGCAGATCTGGTTTTCTCGAGGTTAGAGGGGTTTTGCAATAGGGAGAGCATACATTGATCCTGGTGGAAAGGCACGCTCGAGGACAAGCCTCTCCCCACAACAAGCATGCTGACTACTTCAGAGGAATCCAGAAATTCAGGTAATTCAGCTCACCCCCAGGCCCCTGGGGTGCCTTTCGTCACAGGGCACTGGCTTTGAGCACGACCTGCGTGTGACCCGCTCTGCTCAGGGTGGCTGCAGTGGGAGAGCACAGCAGCCGAGGGCAGTGCCCTGCTGGAGGTCAGGAGCACCACGGGATGGCTGCAAGGGCAGAAAGACTCCGTGGCGTGCAAGGGAGCACAGGAGGGACTGAGCAGAACAAAGGTGTGGACAGAGCCGCGGTTCTGCTGGGTTTGGAGGAGCCATAGCCCCGAAGAGCTGCAGCCACCTCTCCTCCTGCAGCAGCTCAGTGCCTGCAGCTCCCTCCCTGCCCACATCTTCATGCACTGGGGCATTCCACCATGCAAAGATATTAAACTAAGACCCCCATGTTCCCACGTGGCAGCACCAAGCCTAGCCGTGTCCCCACACCGCCATCTGGCACAGCCAGCCCCTCGCAGTGCTAGATGTGCACACCTATAGGTTTGCATCCTTTGCAGGGGACGCGTGCTGAGCCCACGCTCCTCGCAAAGCCGAGGGACGTGCAGCGACAAGCTCCTTTGCTCTTTGGGGACAGGGCTTCAAACAGCTGCTGCTGGTGGCAATTAAACGGGAGGAGCGCTGCTGCCGACCGCGATCGCGGGCTGCGCTGTGACTGATGCAAACACCGCCTGCGCCGCTCTGATAAGGATATTGGATGATTCACAGGCATCGAGGCTTTGCCGAACAGAGGAGCCCAAGCGTTTGTGCTTCTGTTTCCGCAGAACGGGAATACGGTGTGTCATGCTCATCAGAAGGGCACGGGGCACCAAAGCTTCCTTCCCGTCAGACTGATGCCTGCCCTGCCCCTATACAGGTCTCTTCTGCAGAGGCTTCCACCACCCCTGGTAGCAAGCACCTGGCCCCATGGCTCGGGCCTGAGAGCAGAGAGGGTGCCATGGCTGCTGGGAGGGAGCAGAAGGTCGGTGCTAAGCCTCCTTCCCACCTTGGGGAGTTCCATGAGCCAGCACAACACACTCTGTGCACCCAAACTGAGCCAGCCACTCCCTCACCTCTGTGCTCCTGCACCCTGGGACCAGTCCTGGGATACCTGCTCAGGGGTGTCCCAGGCAGAAACAAGCCCCAGAGCCAGCAGGGCACTGCTGCCACCCAGCACCAGCCTCCAGCTGCTGCAGTGCTGCATTGCACCCCTCCCTTAACTCATTGCGACAAACCTGGAGCCCCACAGACCTGCTGCACTGCCTATTCCTGTCCCATTAAGACCACATTTCACTCTCTAAATTTCTCTATTGAACCAATCCAACGATTCCATTTGCACCCCGAAGAAGAAAGCCAAGCCAACGGCGCAGCGTATTTACAACACGAGCTGAATCCAGAGCAGAAAAATCCCACCCTTCGGCTGTCCTCGATCAAAAGGCTTACAGCTGCGATAAAACAGCATTTCAATCAGAGCTAACACAGCCGGTTTTCAGTGTTCAATTAGCAGCACAGCCCAGCTGCACGGTGTGGCCCCCAGACAGGAGGTAAGCCCCAGGAGCAGGCTTCCAGCTCAGCCCCAAGCTGCAAGGAACACCTCGGCAGTGCAACCTGCTGCTGTGAAGCCTGCAGACACCTCGCTGCCTGCACAGGGCTATTTGCAGATGTTTCTGATACTTTCACACTTCCTAAATCCCCTTTTTGCCTTGAAGCACCTAAACGAGACCGTGCCGCAGCGAGAGGCAGGAGGAAGAAGCGCTGCCTGGAGAAGCGAGCTGAGCTTCTGGTGCAAGGAGCCCACACAGTGCTATAAATAACGGCGGCCATCAGCTAAAATCCAGGTCAGAAGAGACGCTGCTGGGATGTCAGCACCTCTGCCAATCTTCATGGGATGGATAAACCTCGCGCGTCCTCGCCAAGAGGTGGGGACAGCCACATCGCTGCCCCTGCTGCTCCACAGCTCTCCTTGGCCTTTGCCATGCTGGGCATGCAGCCTCAAGAGAGCACCGTGGGATGGAGAATGGTGCTGGTCCAACACCCCAGCACCCTGCCCGCTGGGGTGGGTGGGAACACCGGAGCCAGGAGGGAGCCCTGCTCTGCGTGCTGCAGCCTCACCTCCGGTGCAGTTTGGGCACTGCAGTGTAACAAGGACATAAAACTGTCAGAGAGCATCCAAAGGAGGGCTGTGAGATAGGGAAGGGTCTGAGGGCAGCATGTGAGGAGTGGCTGAGGCCCTTTGGTTTGTCTGGCCCAGAGCAGAGGAGGCCCAGAGCCATAGGCCTCATGGCAGCCTGCCGCTCCCTCACAGGGAACATAGGGACACTGCTCTCAGACTCAGGGTTTGGGTGGTGCTGTGTGGGGCCATGAGTTGGACTCCGACCTTTGTGGGTCCCTCCCAGCTCGGGATACTCGGAGGTTCTGTGACCAGTTCAGCCACAGCCCCTCTGGTCCCCGTCCCTCCCAGGGCAGCGTGTCACCCTGCCTTCCCGCAGCCGCTCGTCAGCACCGTGAGCAACACCGGCACCATTAGTCACCAGGCACCGCTCGGCCCAGCGATCGGTGACATTTCCTTCAAGTGAGGTTTTTCATTATTGGAATCGTTTACGCAGAGAGGAGCGAAAGGCAGCAGACGGGAAGGAACAGCCAGAATTACTCATGAGCTTTTTTTTTGTTGGCTCTAACTTGGGTTGCAATCCATCGTGCAGACAACCAGCACGTCGCTGCAGAAGCCCCTGCTCGGTCTGCAGCAGCGGCTGCAGAGGCAGCAACTCATTTCTATTTACAAAGCCTGAGAAAGTGCAAGCACGCTGCTCTCCAGCTTCCTATTAGCTGCTCTGTTCAGTGCTAATCACCCCATTAAGAAGAGATAGAGCATAAATAAATTAAAAAAAAGTCCAAGCGGGAGATAAGAGACGCATCCTTCACTGCAACGTTGCAGAAACCGGACGGAATGAGCACTGGCACGCTCGGTGCAGAGATAAGGGGATTAGGAGGTGAAGGGCAATGGCGAAGAGCACACACAACCTGTTGGCCCAGGGAGGCAGACGTACGATTCCTATCGACGTTTTCATGTCAGAAGAAAATAAAGAATCGTTCGGTGCAATCACGCTCGCTGCTGGCTGAAGCCGTGCTAAAACAAACAGCAACATCAGGACAAAGCGAGCGCTCCTCTCACGCTGCCCAGCCCGATCCAGTGGAAAATTTCCCCTGGATCCGCAAAGCAACAATAATGACAGATTTATTTTTATAGCTCCATCACAAAGGAGGAAAAGCCATCTCAGCAGAGAAATCATCCCCCAACGGGCAACTTGACTCAGTGCCGCATGCCTCAGTGGCCAGCGGGCGCGACGCCATGGGGGCACGGTGACACCTCCCAGTGCCACCAGTGGGACAGAACGTGCTCCCCAGCCGGGGGTAGCAGGGCAGGAGGACCCCCCTGCTGTGCTGGGAGGTTGTCACCACGTCCCTGGGCACGGCTGCTCCAACGCAGGCATGAGAGCGGTCCGGGCAGGTTGCAGCACAGGGCGATAGGAGGCCATGGGGGCTGGAAAGGGGGTTAAAACCCACTCTCACAAACTCCTGCTTCTCAGTGAAGGGCCAAGAAAGAGAGCAATTGCTTTGGTTGATTAAAAAGGCAGAGACAGGGGAGCTGAAACTCACCACAAACATAAGCATGAACTTATTCCCCTTTCCTGCCCAGAGGGGTTGTGGATGCCCCATCCCTGGAGGTGTTCAAGGCAAGGTTGGATGGGGCCCTGGGCAACCTGATCTGGAACCCAATCAGCAGGTTGGTGGCCCTGCCTGTGGCAGGGGGGTTGCAACCTGATGATCCTTGGGGTCCCTTCCAACCCAGGCCATTCTGTGATTCTCACCCACTCATGCCCAGCCCCTCGCTGGGCCCAGGACAGTGCCAACCCCCTGGAGGCCCCACTGCAGGCAGCGCAGCTCCAACACCAGCAGCACGGCAGCCTACTCGCAACATGCAAAATGTAAAACATAGGTTCAGTCCTTGTTGTTTTTAAAGTAATTGGCCAAACCAACACAGCTGACATCTCCTCCTGTCACAGGTTGTTTGGGAGCTGCTCCTGCACCCACAGGCAGCCCTGGCCACCGTGCTCCCAGTCCTCCCCCAGACTGCTGGTGCTTCCCTCGAGCTGAAGGTCCACGATCAAAGGCTGGTGATGATCTGAGACAGCACGGAACATGGAGGGAACAGATTTATTTTCAAATAATTTAAAATCTTTAATATTTTAGTACATTCATAATGCATGAAGTACAAAGGATCTCTTCGGTCTTCCTAAGAGGAGCTAAGAGCTTGGACCTGAAGTGAAGTTTAACAAGTTGACTGTCTGCAGACATCATCCCCACTTCACACAGTGATGAAGTGCAGTGAATGCATTCAGAATAGGATGGGGACAAAAGCAAGGCCTCGAGAAAGGAAGGCGTTCAGTGAAGGACACAGATGTCTAAATACGCTCCTCTCACTCAGGAACAAAAATCAAGATCTACCGAGTGCATTTCAGCACTTGTAAAACTGCATCCGATGAACACGATCTCAAATTGAGGAAAGCAGAACAGAAACATAAGGAAGAACACAAGGATCCTCTATTATCCCCAAAGAGTCCCCAGCAAACCTATCAGCCACAGTGAGCATCGTTTCAGCACAAATTAAAGCACATATTTAAGTGCTGCGTCGCTGCTCTTCATTAAAATCAATACAAAGGTTTTTTTTTCAATTTTTTCTTTTTTATCATTTTGGGGGGGGAGGAAATGAATTTCAAGAAACCAAAAAAAATATTTAAGAGAACACTGCAGAAATTCATTTCTCAAATTAGCAATGTGCTGTGACACTTCAAAACCCACGAGGAGCAGATAGGATGCCTGCAGGTTACTCCTCATTACAGCAAACAGAGCAAATCCAATCAGATGAACATGCTGCAGGATCAGTCAGGCAAGAGCCACAGGAGCAGCATCACAAAGCAAAAGATGGAGAGAAAGACTTTCTAAACCTATTGTTGTGCCTGAAACCCAGCTATCTGCTCACGGAGGAGATGGCAGCACTGCCAGGGCGGTCCGCAGAACAGTGACAAAAAAGCAAAAAAAAGTCCTCAAAGCGAGAGGAAAACTAAGAAAAAAGAAGTTCTAATGAGCAATAAAAAATCCTACCAGAGCGTTAGGACTGCAATATTCTATTTAGAAAACTACATTTCCATTCAAAAGCCAATTTCATCCACGGGGTATGAGTAAACTGATAGATTTTAGCATTCTATTTCATAACTTCTCCACATTTCACTCCCAGCCTTTAATGATGCCATAATAGCTCCCTGCTTCAAATTTCCTCTTGCTTAAAATAACCATCTCCAGCAAGAGCGCTGACCTTCAGAAATAAATGAATGAACGAGAAACCTCGCACACCAGCACGCTCCAAAATTGAGAGCTATGGCAGCACTTATTCCAGAGCAAGAATCCGATCACCCCCATGTACAACACAGAGCGACACAGGCAGCAGACAGGAGCGTCTGTTTGCCCAGCCCTGCGAAACAAGAACGAGCTGATGCTCAAAGAAATAGAAAGCAAACGAGGAAGCAAACAGAAGATGTTTTTGCTCAGCAAGCGATCAGTTGGAGAGAGCTGCACCACACGGTGCCACAGAGGCCGACTGCTCAGTAATGATACAAATGCATCACCTGCCTTTAAAGTGAAGTGACCATCGAGCCACATGAAAAAGAAGAGATGAGAAGAAGTGTTTTGAAAGAAATGTGCCTCCTGTGGAGCATAAGGTATCGCTTAATTGCGAGGTTAAAGTGCTTTGCTAGGGGGAACTGTTAACCCTCCTCTGAGAAATCTGCCACGTGAGCTTCAAAGGCGATGAGATGGAGCCCGATGGACCAGTTCCCATACTACCCCTGCTGTCATTTATACACACATGTGCATTTTTTTTATATATTAGGAGACAAAACAAGCTGACACATCACCTTATTTTCAAAACCTGGCTCACAAAAGGGTTTCAGAAACCACCACTCGTGGCCATGCCACGCCAAGCAAGCGCTGGAGCTCCCGTCTCTCCACACTTGTGGTTTCTGGCAGTCCACAGATCGTGCAGGAGAGGATGCACTGCGTAAAACACCATTCTGGTTTCCTTGGTTTCAGTTTTCTTAGAAAATTTGACATTTCTGATAATTTAATCCTGCTAATGAGCCTTGAAAGCAGAAAGAGAAGTTAGAAAGATGTATCTACCACAGCCACAGAGTAGAAACATCAACTATTCATGTGAAAATATATTCATAAGCAAATGGAAAACAGAACTGCACAAACCACCAGGAATAGTGTGCAGCACCTTTGCAGCACCTTCTGGGTTTAAGGGCTCAGAGTGGATACAGGAAAGCTGTGCACGTTGAGGGCAGCAGAGCAGGCTGCACAGTCTCTATCCTTGGAAGTTTCTGAGTCCCAGCTGGACAAAAGCCTGAGCTAACCCCCAGTCTCTGCTTTGAGTGCAGGCTGGATGAAATGCTCTCTGGAGGTTGCTCCCAACCTGATTTTTCCTATGATCACCTAAGAAATATACAGCTCTTACTTAGCTGATTACTCAGTAAAAAAAAGAATAGGAAAACCAGAACAGCAAATACCCAAGAGATGGGGATGCGACTGCCAAATCATTTTAAGTAATGGACAAAACTACAAAAATCAAAACCTACTTCTGAGCAGTTCCACAAGCCAACTGGAGGAGGAGGCATCCACCCAAGAAGCTGCTTACAGCCCCCACCCTGACTGACAGCACGTGGGGTGAGGATGCTCAGGAGGTGCTGCAGTGACCCACCCCCTCCCCCAGCTGTTCCCAGCTCTCCCATGCCATTCATCCCCTGGTGGCACCCACCCTGGGTCACACAGCAGAGTGACCAATGGCACTGACCCAAAAGCATCCAGATCCAGACAACAGCCGTGGTGGTGGCAGAGGTACAGCTTCAGAGCTGCTCCAGGCAAACCTGTCCAAGTCCTGTCCCCCATGCCAGGACAACCTGGCTTGCATCTGGCTAACTCTGTCCTCAGGGGCTTCTCCCAAACTCCCTACTTTATCAAAAAGATCTTCAAAAGCCGCCTGGCCAACCTGCTCCAGGTGTCCCTGCTTGAGCTAGGGTTGGACCAGATGGCCCCCAGAGGTCCCTGCCAACCTCAGCAGTCTGTGATTGCAATAATTTGACTCCCATCAACAAGACAGACAGCAGCTGTGTAAACCTCCAAGCTGCCTCTTTCACTCTTTTTAACACCAGCAGCATTATAGCAGTGAAAGGAATAATGGAAATAAGGGAAGTGAATCACCCTATGCAGCAACTGCTGTCACCCCAGCCGCCAGTCTGCTGCACAAGGTGACAAAGCAAACACCTCTGTTGGAGGATGGATGGGTTGTGCTAATTGTGGCAAAGCTCTTGGGGCACTTGCAGTGGAAACCCCCCACCAGTGGGGCCTTCTCCTGGGATTTGAGAACTTATGATGTCTCCATGGAGGTAAATACCTCTTCACAGCAATAAATGCCAGCACTTGGTTAATTACATCTCAGCACACCAAGGACACAGCTACCCCAATGCTCCTTCCCCCAGGAAGGGTCACTGGCAAGGAGTCCCTCCCAAAGAATGATCTTTAGAAACTGGTTTTAGGGACAAACAGCGACTGCTCGCCAAAAAGGAGCCACTTTCAATAGAACACAGGCACCCAGGTGACCTCAGCACCCAAATCCTGTTTTCTAATGTACTGAAGTCACACGGCTGCTTTCCGCATTTTCTGAAGTTTCTCATATTAAGCCTGAGAGAGGAACCCTATGGCTACTCCCAACAGCTACCCAAAGCCTCCAGCTACCTCCTATGCTCTGTTTGGGAGCCTCAAACCCATCCCCTGTGGAGAGCTCCAGGGAGCCCCACGCTGCAATGGGACTCAACCTGGGAACATGGTGCATCCATTTCATACATCCCACGTGCAGAGCACAACACTGCCCTAGGGGGCATCACCTGCACACAGCTGTTCTCAGGGTGAGAAAGAAGCCAGAAGCAACTTATTCACCCCAAAACGACAATCACTCAGCGTGGGTGTAACATTCAACACCTTGGAAGTGCCAGTCACCGCTCCCTTCACCTGCTGCTGAGCCCTGTGGCTTCAGGGCAACCCCATGCTTATGGTCATACTTCAGCCAAGCATCCATGGTCCCACCAAGAAACCCCAGCCAGCAGCTCTGGGCTGCTCCAGCACTGCCCTATAACTAATTGACCTCCCTCATCCCATTACAGCTCCTATTATGGCAATTACCCCAGTTAGCCAGCAGAGCATTGCCCAAGAGCAACGTCTCTAACGCTTTGCAGCTGCCAAAAGCAAAGGTGCAGCTTCCTGGAGAAAGGAAAACACAACCACCACGCTCCCTGGCAGCCTGCAAAGCTCCAGCCATACCCTATAAAACCTATTTGGGATGACGGGGACATTACCTCGGTGAGATGCGGGTTGGGGTTGAAGCCGCACTGGTTGCAGACCTTGCTGTGACACTGGGTGCAGGCGTTGAAGTTGGGCTGGCTGGGCGCCGAGGTGAGCTCCGTCGTCTTGCAGATGGGGCAGAGCGTGCTGCTGGGCAGGGGCGCGATCTGGGGCAGCGAGTAGGGCGAGGTGGGCGTGCTGCCTCGCTCCGGAGAGGCTGAGGGCGACCGCCCTGCTCGCTGGCCCCGGGCATCCACCTGCAGCGTCCTCCGGGGCCCCTCCGCCTGCCCGCGGCCCCGCATCTCGCGGGGGCTCTCGGAGCCCTGTGCCTGGGGTGGAGGTGCTGCTCGCTGCCCGGCCGCGTGGTCCAGCTGCTCTGGTCTCCTCGGCGTGCTGAAATGCCATTAAAATAGGTGTCAGTGAGCCGGGGTTCAGTGATTTAAACAATCCTAGCAAGTGTGCTAACACAGTACCCCCATGGTCCCAGCTCAGCACGGCGAAGCCCTTCTGCAAATCAGGGAAATTGCTCAGATGGGCAGAAGGATGCGTTTTACCTTACAAAACGGGGCACGGTTTGTACTCTCCCTTACGTAACTCAGCAGCGATGTAATTGAATTACTCTCTGTGCTCCGAGTTGAGCGTTGGGCAGAAAGTTGCACGGAAAACGCACGTGGGGAGCCCATGGCAGCTCAGCCCCCGCTGCACTCCTTCCCACATCCCCCTTCTGTGAGTCTGCCAAACAAAAACACCAAGAAGGGAAGTATCTATAGAAGAAAAACACCTGCAGAAGGCCAAGCCCCGAAAAAAGCAGATGCTCTGGGAGCAGGCAGTGGTAGTCATGCTCTGTGACTCCCAAGCTGCAGGTGGAGGAGCCCAGGGCTTGGTTCTGCCTGGCCCTGACCACATGTGGGACATTAGGGAGAGGCAGGAGCTCTGCCCTGAGCAACCCTTCCAGTATCGAAAGGGAACANCCAACCCAACCCTGCTGTGATTCTCCTATGCAGGTCCTTCCCAGTCCTCACTGCAGCAATGCTCCTTTCATCCCCAAAAGACACAGGAGCTTTAGCTGCCAGCTCCCACGATGCTCCCGAGGACGGCACCGTTAAAGAGCTTAATGGCTCTGCATCCCCCGTGAGCGCGCGGCTGCCCGTGCTGCTGGGCGTTGGATTTAGCCCTCGCCCACAGGTTTGTGCCTGAGAGCACGGCCCCGAGCCCTGCGTACCCCAACCCACGCTGTGCAGAGCTTGGAGCACCTCGCTTATGGAAAGGAGTTTATGTAATTATTCTGGTACCCAAACCCTGTCATCTGGTGCTTACCAATATCACCCACAAATATTTCTCAGGAAGGCAGAGGCCCTGCTGCCCTTACTACCTGTCAGCAGCAGCGGTTTAAGGAAAACTGTTACCCAGAATCTCAAATGTAATAAATTGATGATTTACCCAAGCGGGGTCTGACCTTATGAGGGTTTAAAAAGGGAACTTAAACGCATAAAACTAATGAAATTGAAAGAGCACGTTGCCACAGTAATAGGAACTGGGATGAAAATAAATATTAAAACAGCGCTTTGGGAATTTGCAGATTGAAACACCGTTCTCCAAAGGAGGAACCACACAGTAAAGTAAAGCAGTAGGGAGGAGCACCCTGCTGCAGCACGGGGCTCCGTGATCCAGGGCCCCAAGGGGAGCACGCACAGCAGCCTGAGCTGCAGTTCGTGGTGCTGAGAGCCCGCCTGATTTAGCTCCAACACCTTTCTCAAGACAAAGGCAAGCTCTGTGCCGGCACTCCCAGGAGCAAGGAGCTGCAGGCACCAGCACTGCCCTGTGCATCGTTAGGAAGAAATGATCTTTACTGATCACGATAGTTAACTGGGTGTGAGGTCAGAAATTAATTGCAAGCATGGGAATATCATAGAATCATAGAATCATAGAATGGTTCAGGTTGGAAGGGACCTTAGAGATCATCTTGTTCCAACCCCGCTGCCATGGGCAAGGACACCTCCCACCAGACCAGGTTGCCCAGAGCCCCATCCAGCCTGGCCTTGAACACTGCCAGGGAGGGGGCATCCACAGCTTCTCTGGGCAACCTGTTCCAGTG
>WBMW01005470.1:336931-350830 GCA_013396635.1 Penelope pileata | reverse complement strand
GGTTGGCTTCCTGAAACAGCACAGCACTACACCCACAGATGTTTATACGACCAGGACCATCCAGGTGGCTCACTCCCATTTTCCATGCTGCCTTCCTTACCCCTGGTTCCAGAGGAATCTCCTTCAATGCTGCTATATTGCTCACGAACAATCAAACCGAGACATCTCAATACAGCAGGGTTTCACCCACTGGCTGGGGGCCGTATTGATTTTGCACAGCCCTAATTGTTTAATCAGAGCATTGTGCAAAGGCAAATATCTCCGCAGAATCCAAACATTCATCAGCACTTCTGCACTTATCAGCAGGTACAATTTTGTCTAAGAAAACGAATACCAAGTGCCTTTGGGCATGCTAAGGACACAGCGGGGCTGATGGCAGCCGTGAGCAGCTCGATGGGAGCGGGGTCAGTGACTCCCCCAAACCCAGCTTGGCAATGGAGGATGTCACGGTGCCTCTGATATATTTTATCTGTCTGGTTTTTCCCCTCGGTAAAAACAGCTTTTCATTAAAGGAACAAGAGTCGGGAAGGCTTTAAAAATAAAATACTATTTACAGCCAAAACAAATGTTAGGCTTTCGGCGTGCTGGTTAGAGTTCCATTGCATACAACGATTTGTCATAAGCATCACTTCTGGCAGCATGGCAGCTCCAGGGAAGAGACGTTGTTACTTTTAGAAAAGATGAAAACAACACCAGAAAGCAGCACCAGATCACCACCCCATCCCATGGCATCGGTGCAGCCTTCTTGTGTGGGGATTCCTAGGGTAAGGCAGTAGGAGGGAATTGCTCTAATTCAGCTCAGGTGGGTTCATCACTGCTGCTAAATGCTCATGGGTGAGACCCAAGCCTGGAACCAACACCCCAAGAAGCACCAATGGGTCCTTTATCAGCATGGCGATGTGGGAGCTCAGCCACTGCCAGGCAGGTGCCAATGCTGCCAGCACCTCTGCTATAGGACCAAGCAATGATGATATTACAGAAAATCTGCACGTATTAGCTCAACCCTGCTGAGGCATCTTACATGGCTTGTGGAGCTTGAGAGAGCAAGAGCAGCAGCTCTGCCCTATCTTCAGCCCCAGCTTGGGGTCCATACCCCAAGGTAAAGCGGGGACAAGCAGGTGGGGATGCGCAAGTCTTCCAGCAAGAGAAAAAGAGGGGAAAATGATGCTTCCCCACAATAAAACCTATGGGATGAGAAGAAAACAAACCAAGATTCAGCACGAGAGACGTGCAGATGCTTACAGGGAGAAGATGGAGGCTTGGTTAACAAGCAGGCACTGGAGCCGCGCCGCTGTGAGCACAGATTTGACCTACTTGGTTTGACTGAAACCTGATGGGAGCATTCACATGACTGATTTTAAGAATCAGTGAGTATAACCTATTTAGGAGAGGAGAGGTAGCTGAGCAGGAGAGGAGTTGTACTCGAGGTGAAACAGCACGGGGTTTCATTGCTTGTGACTTAGAGAAAAATAATTGCTAATGCTCACGGCTCAGCTGCGTAGGAGAATATCAACTATCAGCTGGCATACACCGCCTATTACCAACTCCGACTAGGAAACAGGGCACACAGCCTTGCAATAAATAAGCTGAAAACGAACAGTCTGGCACAGAGGGCCTTCGGTTTGGGCTGTGTGTACCGAAATCCTCACGGTAGCAGTGCTGAAACATCCGCAGGGCTGGGGAACGTCGCTGCCGACAGCTCCAAAGTGCCACATCCGACACCGGGAGCTCGGCGTTCAGCTCTGCTTGGACAAAGAGGCAGCAGCTACGGAATTAAAAATCAGCATCATCATAAATACAAGTGCTTAATTGCACTGAGGTCCACACATGATGGCTTTCGTGCTGGAACTGTGTGTACTGGAGGGCTTGAAAGCAGCAAATGCCAGGGAACCGAAAACAATTCTGCTCCGGAGAGGTCGGGGAAATGACTGCAGAACAGAAGACATAAACGGTGACTGGGAGCTGTCAGAGGGGATTTCATTAGATGCCAACACAAGCACTCTTGTGAAAGGCCACGGTGTTTAATGAATTACTTTTGTGAGCAGTGGAAAAACCCCGTTCTCCTGCAGCTTTGTGCTCCAGGGCTGCTCTACCCCTGTAAGATGGAAATGTGCCAGGCACTCTCCCTGCGACCGAGCACCGCGATGGGCCCCTCCTGGTGCTGATGACGCCCTCCAGCTCCTGCACAGGGCTTTCCGCCCTTGGGGCCACCCTTTGGGTGCCCAGATCTCCACGACGTGTACGTGCATCCCAGCACCTCACAGCCAGGAGGCAAAGTGCCCTGCAGCGTGCGGCACGCTCCTCCCCAGGCACTGGCTGTCGGAGAAGATAACAACCCAGCATCGCCGTCAGCTTTCTGAAACACAAAGGTCTACACAGCTCACGGGAGGGCAACGGGGACCTGCAGCCAGCATCCTGGTGCAGCCCCTGGAGCCAGCAGCACCGGGAACAGAGCAGCCTGCGGGCACTGAGCTCAGCCCAGCGCACATCAGAGATCTCCGAGGCAGCTCGATGGAGGTGGGCGTGCTGAGGGTGAAGGGTGCGAGCAGGTCTCCTTGCCCAGCGATGTAGCTGCTGGCGAGGACGGCTGTGATCTTGAACTTGAAAGCATGAAAGCCTCGCAGGCATAAGTGGGGTCACTGATATCCATCCTGTTCTGCAGCGAGGAAAACCTGCCCCCTCTGTGCAGCACGGAGCTGCGTGCAGGGAGCAGGAGCTGCCCCGTGGCATGCAGTGCAAGCAGCCCCACGGCACAGACAGGGATGGCAGGCAGGGGGGTGCGATGGGGAGCCCTGGCTTTGCTGCTCCTGGGCAAACAGGAGCCATCAGAAAGGTGCCCTGGGCTTCTGCATCTCTTTTGGCCCTTCTGAGTAGCTGGAAGATGCACAGCAAGAGGAGCTGTAGCTCTTAGGACACAAGGAAACGGCCTCAGGCTGCTCCAGGGGAGGTTTGTTGGGATACCAGGAAGAATTTCTTCACAGAGGGTGGTCAAGTGCTGGGACTGGCTGCCCAGGGACGCAGTGCAGCCTCCATCCTTGGAGGTATTTGAGAGATGTGTGGACATGGAGAGCACAACACGCTGGGTAGGGCATGAAACCACAGAGCAAGCCTGCCCTGCTGCCTGCCCTGCTTGCCCTGCTCACATTTAGTAACTCAGCTCTCCAAAAAAGCCAAAGACCTTTGTCCCAGTGCAGCTAACAGCACGCATTACTGCACTCTGTTGATGACATGCCAGCAAAGCCAACAGCTAAACCGTGGCATGTAACGAAGGAATTGTTACGGCACGTGGTTTATGACAGCTTATCTTGTAAATCTGTGATTACAAAACTCCCCTTCTTGAGCCTCTCTAACTGGCACACACATGATTTTTGCTCAGGTTGTCAGCCAGTCCTAAAAGAGAGGCAGAGCAAAACCGTGCCTGGCTGCAGAGCCAGAGCTGAGAACTCTGGGGACCAGCGGCCGCAGCAGGCTCAGCCTCAACCTGCTTGCAGGATGGGAAACACACAAATGCACACTGCTACCAGAGGATGTCGACCAAAGAGAATCAGAAAAAGTGAGAAAGTCTGTTAAAAAGTAATTAAAAGCAGCAGCTGAACGAGTTAGAAATGAAAGCCTCCATGGCACCTGTGCTGCTGGCATATTAGGACCATAGGGAGGGTGTATGCTATTGGGAAAGGCCATGAGACCGGCCATGAAAAGGCAACAGAACAAAGGAATGGAGCAAAAGAGGTTACAGGAGTGCAAAGCAATCATTCAGAGAAAAAAAAAAAGATTTTTATCTACATGAGGAAAAATCCAAAAAAGAACAAATTTTGGCAAATTACATGTAAAATGCTAATAAAGCATTCAGAAAAGCCCCTAAGGAATAATTTGCAAATTGGGCCAAAACAGAAAAAAAAAAGAGAGAGAGAGAGAGAATTTGTAAAACTTCAGAAATTGGAAATCTGCCAGGGAATCTGTAAAGCTGAAAGATGACTGAGTTGCAATAGAAATATTCAAGGAACGCAAGAATGAAAGAAAAGATAAATCCAGTCATTGCAACGCTGTTTGCTAAGGGGAAATTTATGGAGGCTCCTGCACCAGAGCTGTTTTATGCACAGGATTAGTCTGAAAAATCGTCTCAAGAAAAGTGTCAGAAGCAGAACCGTTAGGATGAAAATCAATAAAATGAATAATAACAAATCACTGGGACTCGGCAGAACTCACCCACGAGTTCTTCAGGCAATCAAACACGGAGCTGCTGAGCGACCCGTGCCCATCGCTGGGGTTGGAGCTGGCACCAGGGAACTGGAAGTGCCCAAGGTGCCACCCATCCTCGGGCAGGGCTCGGCTCCATAACTCACACATCTCACAAATCTGTCGGATGTTTGCGAAGAAGCCAACGCGCCAATGGGTGAGGATGGACAAGGCGGTAAGTGCCCTTCCGCTGGCAGCTTTTGACAAAGACAAAGGATGTTAGACAGAAAGATGGGAAAAAAAAGAAGGAAAACATGGACAAATAAAAGGAAACTGTCTAGTGGCTTAAGAACTGGTCAAGATCTAGGAATCCAGGCACGGAGGTGAACGGTCACTTTTTGACAAGCGAGCGTTCACAGTCCTGCCGTGGAATGAATGGGCTGTACTCAGCCACGGCCTGGAAAGGAGGTGAATAATGAAGGGACACATCTGCTGACCTGCACACATTTATTCAGAGTATTCAAAGCTAAAACGGAATGCAAAAAGCTTCAGAAGGCTCTGTTGGAATGGATGGCTCGTAACGCCGTGACAGGTGAAGCCCAAGGTCAAGAACTGCAGAGCAAAGCACAAGATGAGACAGCCATCCCCACGCACAGCAACGGGCTCCAAACGAGGCAGTGCCACTCTGGAGGAGTTCTTGAAGCTGTACTGGGCAGTTCTCAGAAAATGTCAATTTAGTGCTCATCAACAAATATAGAACATTCCACAAAAAAAAAAAAAAAAGAGCCACAATTAAGTTATTTTGGGAAAATGGCATTCTGGAAACCAATTCAAAGAGAAGAGCAGCGGCAGCCTGCTCCCTTGACTTGCTGCTGGCTTTCCCCTCACCCCGGAGAATGGCACCAAGGTCTGGTTTTGCACAGCTCCCTTTGAGCTCCAGGCTGCATTCAGCACGGGGATTGCTGCAGCTGCTGCCTGCTGCGGGCAGGGGCCCTGGCACAGAGCGGCTGGGCACTGCTCGGGGTCTGGCTCCATCAGGACCACGTTTGCTGTCCTTCCCACAGCACCTACGGTTCCCCGTGCTCCTCCAACCCCCCTGGCAGCAATCGGTTTGCACTCTGCCATTGAGAAGCCGGGAAGACTGTAGGGCTCTGTTTTTGGATGAGTTCCATCCATGTTCCAGAATTAAAAGCTGATGCAAAAAAATGTATCATTATCCATCTCCATGACAGCTTGAGTCAACCGAGCTCAGCCCAGAATGAGGAACAACATTCACTTCAGGCACAAAAAATAGGAAGATCCATCAGGAAGAGAAGTGCACTTAAAAAGGAGGCAGTAATGACAGACCAGAAAGAAACCAACTTGTATTTTTAGAAAAGGAAAGAAAACCCTGATAGAACAGCCCCAGTGCCTACAGGAAGGGAGGAGATGGGGCTGCGTGCCATGGGAGATGAGCTCTGGGGAGCTGCACAGAGCCCCACTGCCAGCCGACCTCTCTGTGCCTGGGGAGATCAAGGACCACACCTAATAACTATTTTTTTATTATTATTTTTTTTGCACTTGTGAGAAATGGCACCCTTTCCCCATCCTACAGTCATGTCTTTGCACCTTGCAGCATGTTGTCTACCTTGAAACTGTCCCCCTGACTTCTCCCCATGCCTTGGAGGTCCCCTATCAGCCTCAGCTGCCTCACGCTACCAGGAGAGCTGACATCAGAAGGGAGGAAGAGCAACTGGGAGAAGAGACCATTTGGGCAGGGCATGAAGCAACAGGGACCAACCCACGTCCTCCGTGAAGAGCTCCAAGCACTGTGCATCTCACCAGGGTGCTTGGAAAAACCACCCACACGTTCCTGCAAGGAGGAGAGATCTGTGTCCACCGAGCACCACCTGAGGAGAGCTTCACTTCAGGCTGCGTTGGCTGGAAACTCTTCTCCTGCAGGAGCTTCTTCCACCAGGAAGCTCCGTGTGGGACAGCGAGGTCCGGCCCCAGGGATGGGGATGCAGCTGCAGCAGGAGCAGAATGGTTTGGTTCTCCTGGAGGGGCACCTCCCAGCTCCAGGTCTGAACTGGGAGCCCAAGTGCAAACAGCAAACCACACCTGGCATCAGTAAACATCTGTGCGAGCAAATGTGATATTAACAACAGGGAAGCAAGCAAAACTACAGAATAATGCGTTACCAATACCAAAAAGAGGAACCACCAACATCAATATTCCACGCTGTTCAGTTTAAACACACTTTTGAAATAAGAGCCTGAAATTCCCCTGCCAAAGTCTTTCCAGGTTCAAAGAAAAACATCTCTTACCCAGATTTTGCAAATTCTGTCAGGTGCTTTGCTCCTGCACATAGCTCAGACCAGAACACCTGGCCCCAAAGAATGCCTCACCTGCTGGTTCAGTACAACTGCCCTCCTGGCCCCAGCGAGAGCCCTGAACTTTGCAGAAATGGGAGCAGGTAAGATGCAAGGCTAAGAGGTTGACTTGGTGAGCGGAGGGGATTTCAGATGGAGCCATTCCATTACTACGCAAAGCGGTATCTGATTTTGTTTATATGCTTCAAAGAAAAAGACAGACACGATAATTTGTTAATTCAGAGTGTTTTGGATTGCATTTTTAGTTAATAATCAATACATTTAAGCTGGCAATTATCGACGTTGGTTTCATGAAACCGAGTTGTACGGCCAAGAGGAATCAGATCCTAATCTAATAACCAGCACAGCCAGGAGCTGCCTCCAGATACAGAAAGTGCAAGGGGAACAACTGACGAGAGGCTGCTTCTGAGTTTTCTCCCGGAGTGATGTTTCTGGACACTTTATTTCTCCCAGGCTAAGGCAAAGGATGGGTTATAGCTTAGGAATATGGACCATCCTCTCCGCTTGAACAAGGACTGCTGTTCTATTAGGATGATGTTCTATTATGATTTAATATCACCAGCCAAACCCAACAAAGGTAACAAGTGGTAAAGAGGCTTTAGCTGCTCTGAAAACCAAAGGACAGCAAAGCTTCTCCTCTGCTGCCGGGCCCTCAGCGCCGGATCTGCCGCGGGCAGAGCAGATGGGTGCACCTGCAGCATCCCCAGATGCGATCTCCACTCCATGCACATGGAAAATTCCTGTCTCTCCCCACGCACTCTCCATCTACAGGGCTTCCAAGCAAACACAACAGCGTGACTTGCAGAAAGAGGGGAAAAGGAGGCGGCTCGGAAATTTCCGCTCTTTGGGACGAAAGAGGCACCCTAACTAAGAAGGGACAGGCGGGGCAGGCGGCGAGCAGCGCGGGATGCTCGGTGGGGATGTCAGCAGAACCCAGCACTGCTCCCTCACGTACACCGGCGTCGGGAGCAACGAGAGGAGGCTGCAGGAGCCACATGGCCCTGACACGATGTGCTCCAGCATATCTGCTGCAGACATCTGGCACGCACCAGCACAGGGCTGTGCTGAGAGCAGGAGGACGCCCAGCTCCCCGCCCTCCTCAGCGATGTTCCTGCTGCAGGATGAGGAGCTCTGCAGGATCCAAGGGAGCCGGAGCCTGGCAGCTGCTCGCCCCGATGACAGGGCAGTTGTGGTGCTGACAGCCCTCCTGCTCCATCCAGCACAGAATCATGCTGTGAATGGGCGAAAAGGAACCCAAACTCCAGCGGGCATGAGACAAAGCTGATAAGGAAATATGGGAAAATCCTATATCTGCCAAGGAGAACATGTCTTATTATTGGTCCTACCACAATGGCACACGTGCCCAACAGCCCTTTCTGCTCAGGCATACCTTCCTTGCAGGCTCCCTCCTGAGACAGACTGCACTGCCATCCAGGAAAATCCAACTTCTTAGGAAGATCCATCCAAACCTTGCTGCCACCTCCCCGGTACATCCAGGTAACGGAGCCAGGCACGCTGCCCATGGAAGCCCCGGCACGCTGCGGTTCCTGCTGCAGGCAACACAGCCAACGCCAACAGCACGGCGCAGGTCGGCAAGGTACAATGCCACACAGCAGAATTAAAGCAGAAAAAAAGTTCTACATTCCCTAGGCTTGGAGATGATCTGTTTTAACAGGAGTGCCTGTTCTGTGCTGTTATCACCTCCTTCCATGGGGACTCATTGGGAAAGCCACCGGGGGACGAAGCTGTGGCCAAGTGGTGGTGAAGCAGCACAGGCCAGGACGTGCCAGCAAGCTGCCAGCCCAGTGCCAACCCGCTGGCAATGCCACACAAACCCTGCCAAGCAAGCACGTGGTGCTGGGGCTGTGCAGGATGGGCTCAGCCACCTTGGGTGCTTTAATTAACCATGTAAAACCCAGCCTGGCCACGCCAGCTCGTGCTGTAACCCCATTGCCCAACTGCACCGCAGACCTGGGAAGGCTTCAAACCATCAGCACTTAACTCAGAGCTGGGTGTCGAAAGAAATAAAAACAAGAAAGAAAAGCCCCCAACCAAACAACAATTTGTCTCCCTAAGAAGATTAATAGGTGCATGTAAAGAAATCAGTCTGTGGGCTTAATGAGAAAGAGGCAGCAAAATCCTAAATGTGAGACCTCCCACGGTTTTCCAGTCCAGCTGTACAGTCAAATAATAGTTTATGTAACTAGGACTGGAACAAAATAAATTAAAAGTAATTTCATGTTTCATCAAAGGAAAAAGTACATTCCAGAGTCAACGTGGAAGAAGATCTGGTTCAGAACAGCATCTTCCCCAACCCCTCCAAGAGCTTTGCATTATCAGCTGATTTGTTTCTTTCCAAAGAGTAAAGCAAATTAGCAAGTCCCTCAAGAACTTATTATACGTTTTCAAATTTCAATGATTCCTGTTTTGTAACTCATAACTTCGCGTATCTGTAAGGGAAATGTTTTCTTTAGGAGATGAAAGAGAAAAAAAAACATGCTATGCTTTTCCTGGTTTTCCCATGCTGCAATCTATTTTTTTTTCTCCCTATTCAAAAAAAAAGTAAAAATGGTAACAGCCCCAACATGTCACTCTTTGCAAGCCATTCCCATACACAATTTCATCTATTCACAGATATTAAATATGGCAAAATCCCTTCATACTCCTCGCATCTCGGCTGATGAATGAAGGAACACGCTACAGGCTTTCTCCCATGCTGGGGAGCTCTCCACAGCCCCGGTTGGGCTGATGACGACAGCAGGCACCCTCGGCATGCATCACAAAGCACAAAAAGACGCCTGTTAAAGGGCACAGAACGCCAGCGCTGTGCTGACTTGACGCTCCCAAGGAGCACCCTGAGACCGCGCCAGGGAGGTCACGTACACCCAGCATCTCTGAGAGCTCAAACCCCACAAATAAAGCCTAATTCCAAAGTCAACCCCCACGTTCACCACGCTGTGCTGTGCTCTGAGCCGGGTGCCACCTCCCCGCTGCTCCCGGCCGCACCCCGGCTCCTGGCAGGGCCCTGTCCCGTCCTGCTCGCGGCCCAGGCTGCCGGGGCCGGCAAGGCCGCAGGCATGGCGGGCAGCACGTCATAGCCCAGCAGCGAGGGCAGGAAGGGCTCCTCGGGGCCAGGGCAGCCTGCAGAGCTGCAACCCCACGTACTGGGAGTGCTTTGTGCCCACACACATCCCTTCCTCAGCCCGACGTGGCCGCGGCCCGGCTGTGACGCGGGGAGCGGCCATGTCTGGAGCCCTCTTGGAGCCGCTCTCCCGTGTCCCATACCCTTTGCTGCATTAAACACACATACATTTTTTTCTTCTGCAGACACTGACCTAGAAATACAACGAAATCATTTTTGACAAAGGAGAACGCACCGAGCTATTTAATCACATCTTTGCGGAGAATAAGGCCAACACCTCATGGGCTGCGCAGCCACAGATTGGGGCGAGGGAGACTGCGTGCCTTGGGAGGTGAAGCTTTTATTTAAGCCTTGTCACAGAACCAGAGAATCGTTAAGGTTGGAAAAGACCACTAAGATCACCCAGCCCAACCCCAGCCATCCCACCATGCCACCAAGCCATGTCCCTCAGTGCCACATCTCCATGGTTCTGGAACACCCCAGGGACGAGGTGACCTTATATCTCATCACACCCCTGGGGAAACTGCTCCCACCCCTATACCCACCACTGACATACTTCTATTGCCACTTAGCTAGCTTCTACACCCAGACTCTGGGCTTTCCTTTGCCTCTGTCAGCCCTCCTGCAGTGGCTGCATGCCACGCCATCGCTTCCCAAGCCAAACCACGACATTTTGAAAAAACACAGAGAAAAACCACCACCAAATAAATAAATAAATGAAAAGGTTGCGTTTAGGAGCCGCTGCCCCTGGCATGGCGCATAACATTCCTTCCAGAGAGCCCACCACAAGCTGCTGTCCCTGTCCAGCCACGGATGGATGCTGGGTCTCTGGCAGCAGGCATGGCCACTAAGCTGAAGGGGCCCAACCCTACAGACACCATCCCCAGGGCAGTCACTGCTCTTCCACCATTAAACAGGAGCAAGCAGAGCAAGGAGCCTCCCAGGAAGATGCTGTCCAGCCTTGCTGCAAAGCACAGGCCAGGTGCTCAAAAATAAAAACTGCCCCTAAAATCAGTGGTGCCTATGGCTTGGAGCCCAAGTGACAAAGCTGGAACAGACATCTGGCAACGCTCAGTGACCTCAAGCTCCAAGCAGCATGTGCAGTGCTCGCAGCATGGGACAGGGATGAGCCCCAGTGCTTGCAGCCAAAAAACTGAGCAGCCACACAGCCCCTCTTGCAGCAGCACTGCACTTCTGGCACAGAGAGCACGGAACCAGCAGCAGGCACTGCTGAGAGCAGCACTGCATGCCTCGCAGAGAGCACCAGCAAGCGATGTGCATGCAGCAGGAGCAGCTCATCGGCTGAGACAACGCGATAATCTTATCTCTGCATTAGTGAAAAAGCAAATTCCCATTGCCATGGAGCCTGTTCCACCGCGCTGGAATCAGAAATACCATTTGCAGCCCATCGTTAGTGCACATGGAACCCCTGTTCCAGCAGGATTGCCATGAAAGCACCCCCAGATGATGGCCAAAAACGAACGAGGAGCACGGAGGAAGGGGTCTGCCCCAGGCAGGCTGCACTTTCTGCAAGGAAACTGGATGCACCTTGAGTGCTCCCCAAACTGCTCTGAGCTTCAGGAAAACACCGTGGTGCTGAACCCTGCATGAATGACGAGAATGGCATGGAAGCATCAGATCCATGCTCAGGTCACGGGGCAGAGGAAGACCAGCAGAAGCAGGGGCACGCAGGAGCCCCTCTCGCAGCACACCACGGGCAGGCAGCAACGCCGAGGCTCCTTCCAGCAGCAGGAAACTCGACCCTGAGAAGCAGACTGCAAATCTGTGCATTTGTTTTGGAAATAAAGGCATTAATAGTCGATGCCCAGCATGTTGGATATCAACGAGCACGCTCCCAGGAGAGCTTTGGAGGCACCCAGCACCCCAAGATGTGCTGCCTATTTTGCCTTGGTCAGCCAAGTGAGCCACTCTGCACTTTCTATACCACACTCACATGAGCTTTATGAGCTTGAAATGCCACACACCTGGTTTTCTCACCACCTGCACTCAGCCCCAGCTGCCCCTGATGCTCCAGATGCCCTATGGCAGATAAAGATGTGCTCGTGGAGGGCAGGAGCACAGTGGTCTTTCCCAGAGCATCAGCCTTAAGGTCAGCAAGAGCAAAAAAAAAAAAAAGCTGTGCTGATACCTGAGGGTCAGGGTCAGCCACCCTGCAGCACCTCGAGAGCAGCACTGGGCTGCTCCAGCCCTGCCCACAGCCTGATGGTTTGTGCTATGCCTTTAGTTCTGGCACTGTCCTGTTAAAATGGACACTGGCTGCTCATCTGTGCAAGGCTGCAAAACGTGCAAAAAGCGCCCGTTTAGAAATGAGGAAGCACGGTTCCATTTCTCCTGTTAAAGCTCACCGCCTGCCACTGCCGTGGCACTGCTGGAAGCCAACACCCAGCACCCTCCCAGGAGCTGCCAAGCAGGCAGAGCAGAGCACCAGGGCTGCACTCAGGCTTTTTCCCAAAGCAGAGCTATTTTCTCCAGTCTGGGTGCTCCCTGCAGCCCTGCTGCTGCCCTGTGCTCTCTCCTCTCATTCCATTCTCACCCCAGGCTCCACCACCCAGTGCCACGTGCACAGGACCGAGGCATGACTTGCACATCACGGGGCTCTATGCGATTAACATCACCCCTTTTCCTATTGACACCATTCCTTCCTTTCCTAAACGTTTGCAGCTTTGCTACTTCTGTCTCAGAAGAACTCGATGCAGCATTCTGCACGCGTGCCCGAAGCGATGGATGTGCCACCTGCACGATGCACCCTTGCCTTTGAGACCCCCCCCAGTTCTTGCACAATTTGGGGAGTGCTCGCAGCACCTGGGAGATGCTATGGGTCAGCACTGCAAATCCCCACCCCGGGATGTAACCCCAGGCAGCAAAATTCCTCTCTGCAGCCCTTCCTGGGGCTCCCAGTGCAGCGTGCCCTGCCCTGGGCACAGCTCTGGGGGGCTCGGGGGGCAGCAGGACCCCGCTGCTGGGGTGTTTTCCATCTGAGCACACCCACAGCCAATTTGCATTCCTTCTGCTAACGAAGCTCCATCTTTTCTGTAATACCACGAGGTGCTGGAGCCGGGCGAGGAGCCGTCGCGGTGCTCCCGTCGCAGCCCGCGGCGTGCCAGGGTTAAGGATGGAAGCACCAAATGCTGTGAGGGAGCGTAATGAGCTGAGGGTGCTCAGCCCACCTCCGTGCACGACACAAAACAAAGTGGGAAACGTCCTGCGGCACGGTGACGTCCCCTCTGGCTCTCCATGGACGCACAGTGGGGATGGGGACACCGCGGGGTCCGGCTGCTGGGGACCGGGCTGTGCCGGTGTCCCTGCATCCTTCCCAAGGGACACTCCTGTCCCCAAGCCCCGTGCACACAGACAGCACCCTGGAGGCGTTCTGGGCAGGAGTGGGGTGGGTGCTGCCCACGGCCCACCAAGAACACAGAACTCAGCCCTACCCGAGCTCCTGCCGCATTTCTGCTCCGTGGTGCCTCCATCCTCACCCTGGGACCACCCTGGGGAGGGAGGGAGGGAGGAGAACATCCCCCAAATCCCCAAGAATCATCCTCCCTCCCGTGCCAGCATTTCATTTTCGAGCCTTGCAAGCAGCCCACGGCCGCGCTGTGCCGGGGAGCGAGTGGGAGGCGGAGGAGCCGGCGATCCTTTCGCAGCAGAAAGCGGGAAAACGGAAAGGAAAACAGAAAACAGAAAAAAAAAAAAAAAAACAAAAAAAAAAAAAAAAAATCCCCTGGGGGTTATTTTTTCACGCTGTCTCAGCGAGGGCTGACAGAGAGCTGGTGGGGAGCAGCGTGCCCGCACCTCGCAGCATCGCGGAGCCCTCGGGGCGAGCAGGGCCCTGCCAGGTCCCTCTGTGCAACTTTCTGCCCCTCGCCTTTATTCTTCCCCCCCAGGGATGATATTTTAGGATCTGGTTTATAAAGGATCTCCCCCCCACCGCCCGCCCCGAGCACCCCCACGGCCCAGGCAGGTTTTGCACCGCTGCTCCCACAGGGCTGCACGTCCCTCCCGTTGCATAACANACCTGCTGCGCCCAGAGCAAAGCACCCCATGCTGTGCATCCCTGAGCACCCTGCGTGCCTGCACCCCAACCCTGCGTGCACCTCACCCCCCCCTGCACCCCCTGCACCGCGCCCTGCCTGCACACCTGCACGTTGCACCTGCACCCCCTGCTCACCCACGCCCCAGACGTGCACC
>WBMW01005470.1:320798-336748 GCA_013396635.1 Penelope pileata | reverse complement strand
CTGCACCTGTGCTGCTCCTGCACCCATGCACACCTGCAGCTGCGCTGCTGCACCCCGTGCACACCCGCACCCCACGCGCTCCTGTGCCCTGGGTGCACACCGGCACCTTCTGCCCCTGCACTGCATGCGCNTCGGCCAATCGGCGGCCGCCTCGCGAGTCCCAGGGCGGAGGGGGGAAGCCCCGCCCCGCCGCGCCCGGCGGCCAATCGGCGTCGCGCATCGCCAGCGGCCGCCAGGCGGCGCCCTACGCCCCTCCGTCTGGCTTCCGAGTAGCCAATGGGCGGCGGGCGGCCCGAAGGCCGCGCCGCGCCGACCAATGAGCGTTCGCTCCCGCATGAGGTTACACCGTGACGGCCAATGAACGCTCGGTTCCTCCGTGAGGTCACGGGCTGCCGGGGGGTGTCATCCGGCAGCCAATGAGCGCCCCCCTCCGCTGTGACATCACAGCCCGGCAGCCAATGAGCTCTCCCTTTCCATGTGAGGTCACAGCCCGGCAGCCAATGAGCTCTCCCTCTCCATGTGAGGTCACAGCCCAGCAGCCAATGAGCAGCATAGGGCCTGTGAGGTCACAGCCAGCACCAGGGGACAGCTCCCAGCGACATCAGACAGCACCCAGCCACTGCTCACACTGTGCCACAGCCTGATGCTGCGGTCACAGCGCTCCCCCCAGTGTCCACTCCCCCCCTGTGCCACATGGCAGCACAGCACCCCACCACCTGGCTCCTAATTAGGAGGCAGTCATTAACCCCCATTAGCAACCCCCAGCTCCCAGGGCTGGGGGAGGCTCAGGCACCACCCCCCATGTCCCCACCCCAGGCAGGAGGCAGCTCTGGCACAGCACAGCACACGAAGACAGCAGTTATTTTATTTCCTACATATTTTTGCAGCCAGCCCAGACGTGAGATCCCCAGCATAGGACAGGGAGCTCCCAGGCCTGGGAGACAGCTGCGCTTTGAAAAGAATAACAGCACCAATTGCTACAACCATATTAAAAAAATAAAAATTTACATAACAACGTCATATCTCACGTGCCAGGAGGAGCCACCACCAGCACAGCTCTGCTCCCAGGCAGGACAGAGCTCCCTGACCCCCTCTCTCCTGCCCAAGCTCCGCGTCCCACCCCCACCTGTCCCAGGGCCCCCCCAGCTCAGCAGCAGGCACGGCCACGCTGCAGCATCGCTGCTGGCACAGCCCTGGGCAGGGTCCTGGGGCCTTTGCATTATTCACAGCCCTTGCAGAGCTGCCCCAGGTCCCCCTGGCTGCAGACAGACACAAGCCCTGCCTGCAGCCCCAGCTCACAGCTGAACACACCTGAAGAGCCCAAGGGCAGCAGCAAGAAGGGGCCAGAAGCTGAGAAAACTTTGTTTTATCCTGCATGAAAATAGGAGAGAGGAGGGCTGACGTAAGCTGAAGCCGCCCTGTGCAGAGGAACAGGGCTGGGCTCCCGCTGGCGTGCTGCAGGGCAAGCCTCTGCCTGGGACACGTCCTGGGTGCTGCTCCCATCCCAGGGCACAGCCCCTCACAGCAGGAACGCATCCATCCTGGCCCGGCTGCTGGCAGGGGCTGTGCTGAGGGCAGAGGTGGACGCTGGCCTGGAGCTCCTCTTCTTGCTCTTCAGTGCTAAGGGCCGGAGCTCCGCAGTGCTGGCCTGGAGGTGGGGATGTCAAGGGCAGCACACAGAAAGCTCTGAGCACACCAGCAGCCCAGCACCCACTCCAGAGCAGCCTGAGCCACAGCCCTGGCAGCTCACCACACAGCCAGAGGCACCTGGACAACCCCCCCCAGCAACATGCTTTAACTTTGGGTTAGTCTCAAAGGGGTTGGACTCGATCGTTGCAGGTCCCTTCCAAGGGAGGTTATTCTGCTCTAAGGAAAGCTCCCTGCAGGACAGCTGGGCTCTGCCAGCCCACAGGAGCAAAGCTCAGGCACGCTTCTGTCCCACAAAGCAAGGTGTGCTTTCCACCCCCATGCTGTGCCCTCGTGCACAAAGCACATTTAAACACATCCAGCAGAGCTTCAAGACCTACCCTGCATCTCAGAGCTGGGATGTTGGGTAGGGAAAGTGAGAGCAGCCAGAACCCACAGCCCTCCAAGGCACACAGACACCCCAAGGGCAGAGTTCTTGGAGTAAGAAACCCTCTGTGCCTCACATAGCATCACACAAATCCTCAGAGACAAACAGCAAAACCCAAGCACTGCTGAGCTGGGAGAGGTGCTGACCAGCCACTGTGATATCCAGCAACTAATTCAGTCTCCAGCAAACTGACACTGTGTCTGGGGAAGGCTGTTTTTCCTGGATGAGGACAGCCGGAGCCTGAAGGCAGATCTCAGCATTCCACAGGCTGTGAGGAGGTGCTGTCCCCAGTTTGGTCTGCACAAACTATACAATGCCAGGCACCATAATAAGGCAGACATAATTAGAAACCTAGTCAGCAGCCCATTTCTGTAAATAATTCCTTTGACCAAATGCCCAGTGGAACCCCACAAGAACCCCTCTGCAAGAACCCCCTAACACCAGAGAGTAGGCATCATACCAGGCTCTACCATACACAGCAATCCTTGGAGATAGGCAGGCACTTCTCAGAGATGCAGGAACATTCACAGATTAAATGTATATGATGTGTGTGTTCCATCTCCGAGGTGTGCACCCAGGAGGAGAGATCCCATGCACCCAGCACTGCGATGTCAGCTTTCTAACCTGTCGTTTGGGTTGGGGAGTTTTGTTCCCAGATTTTGCTGATTACCTGCAGCACAGAAAGGGAGATGCACAGCCCAGCTAGCAGAGCTGCAGGGTTACACAAACCTGGGCTCAGAGCAACAAGCTCTCCTCCACCAGCTGCAGGCAGGAGGCAGCACTGGGACAGCTGCCCACCTCCTGCAGGCACCTCAGGCTGGCAGCAGGAGCACAGCTGCCTCCAGAGCTCTGCTCAAGCATCACCATTGGGCACCTCCACTTGCCCCAGCGAGGCTGCAGGAGCAGCAGCATGAGGCTTCCAGGCACCCACCAAGATGGGCACAGCAGAGCCATCAACCACAGGAACGTGCCCAGGGAGAGGCTGCACTCAGCAGAGGCTCAGAGACCTCAAGGGCAAAGGCAACCCCTGTGTTCGTGCTGATTTCTAGGTCCCCCAATAACATTCTCAGCAAGTTCAGATCTTAGATGCCTTTTCTGAGCTCAGGCTTGTTCAGTCATATGCAGAGCAATCTGATGGTTCCCTGAAGATTCTAGCCCCAGTGTGGGGAGCCCTGCTCCAGGCCACCAAGCTGGCTGAGCCAGGAGGAACAGAAGAGGTGCCCCCCAACATCACTACACAAGCTGTAGGAAAGGATACAGGCTGGATGAACTTGGTTCTGCCTCCTAAGCCGTCGTACCCTGTCCTCACCTAGGAGAGGGAAACAAATGTGTCTGGAGCAGCACAGAGCCTGGGTTACTCTTCCTTGTCTTGGTTAGCAGAAGGGGAGCCTCACAGGCCATGTGCTCCAGGGAGGGTTTACAAGCACCTGGAAACACTCAAACACTCAGTACTTGTGCTAAGGCCTCACCTTTGGAAAAAGGCAGGCCCAGGGGTATTAGTGAAGTTGGGGCATCTTTCTGAAGTAAGCTCAGCCTCTGAGGTTGCTGCAAAGCTTAGGATTTTTGTCACTGGGACTGCTACACACAAGGAAAATGCCCAACACCCTGAGGTGGAAGAACATGATGTGGAAGGCCATTTAATCTGCTGCCAGGTAGGGAATGACCATCTGTCATCCCCGGAGCTCTGCAGGACTGGGAGGCAGCCAGGTCACGCTCCAAGATTTACTTTTCCCACATTGAACGTGGCAAGGTAAAAGCCTCACTGGGTTCCTCCTGTAGGGTAACCTCAGGACAGAGGCGTACAGTGCCAGCCCCTGACAAGCTCACCAACAGCCGTACTCACCTTGCCCATGTTCTTGTGGGGACCCAGCATGCTGCCCGTCATCGGCTTCTTGGAGAAAACTGAGTTCCTGATGAATGCTGGCAGGAATCCTTTAAGAGTCTTATCCTCCAGATCATCTCCCCAGTTCTGTCCCATGGAATAATGAGAAAAGCCCTTTAACCAGCACAGTCTGCTGAATGTAGTCCACATTCAGGCGTTTTCTTAGGGTAGCAGTCAATCCTGTACGTCAGGCCAAAGAACAGCACCTCCTAACCAGCCAAATGAGCTGGGGCTCATTTGGAGCCATGCACTGCACCCAGCACATCGGGGGGAAACAGCCCCCTTAGCTGACCCACAGCCCCTGAGGTCTGACCCACACTGTGTGCTCGCCTAGTGCACCTGAGGCAGGATAATCAGCAAGAAGCACGTGTCCCCCCCCCCAACCTCTCCTGTCTGATTCCAGGGGGCCTCTGAGGCAGCAAGAGTGTTTCTAGGAGACGGTCAAGCAAAGCACTTTGAAGCATGTACTGTGGCTCTGTAGACAGAGCCATCTATGGTTAGAGCATCTCCTGCATAGGAGAATGGAGCCTTCATCTCAAGCTTATTAATAGCAGAATTGAAGAGGTGATGCAGAAAACAAGATCAGTCCTTTTACCTCTGCTGTTTCTTTCAGAGCTTTCTTTGCCAGATTTACCACGGGAGGCCTGTAGAAGCACAAGGGGCAAGTCAGCAGAGATTCATTGTTTGAGTGAAGCTGGCAAGGACAGACAAGGCCAAGAGAATGACGACAAAACTTGCAGTGCGCCATCAGGCAGCTGGAGAGCTACCTGATCTCACAGAGCAACTTCCAAAGCAGCGACTTTCATCTCCTTTAGAAGCAGAAAGGAGAGGAAAAACTCACGGCTTTTTATCCAGCTTCTGTCTTTTTGCTGGTCTGGAGGGAGATGTACAGGGTTGATTTTCAGGGGTGTCGATGTTAAAAGTGGCATCTAGATCGACCTCATCGCTGTGGGCTGGCCGGTGGAGCTTTGGGTTCTGCAGTTCCAGGGGAGTGGGGCTGCAAAGGTGTGCAAAGTGTCAGCCATCAGCCACCCAGCAGATGAAGAGAGGGAAACAGAGCTACAAGCTACACCATTCACTGCAACAGCAGTAGGACCAGGACCTGAGCCCCACTCTGCTTCCAAGTTCCAGCAAAGACAATCCAAGCCCCACAGTTCACATCCCAAACTTCTGTTCAGCCTCCAATGGGCTGTGCTCACGGCAGCAGCAAAACGAGCCCAGGGAAACAACCTGGCACACTGCTGCTCAGCACGCACAACCCAGTTTGCTGTACTGGGGTCATAGCACAGGCTTCCAGCAAGGGCTTGATAAAATATAAATGATGCCTTTTTCAGATGCAATCATTCCAGGCTCTGCTTGCCAAAGAGCTCTGGTCCCCATACACCAGGGCATGTTTGCTGGAAGGCCAACCCTGAGTCAATTGGAAGAGCAGCTTTAAGGATGTTTCCATGGCAGGACATAGTGGTAAAGTCAAAACTTAGCCCTTTCTTCCACCCCAACCTGATGCAAACCCACCAAAACACGCACTTCTTCAGATAAGCTGAACACCATCTTGCAAGCATCAAGAAAACAAAAAATAGAATAGAAGAAAGATGACTGTGCTATTGCAATGCCTGCCAGGCCAGCGTGCCTCTGCCTCCCCAGACACCACTCAGTGAAAGCACCGACTCATACTCTGGCCCTGCCATTGCCCTCCCTGGCCTGTATTGGAGGATGCACTTCACTGACCTTTCAAAGACCAGCCGGCTGAGCGTCTCTCTGGTTACAGATGGCACTTTCAGAGCATCCTGCAGGATGTCTGTCTTCTTCTTCAGACTCTGGAGGGAGGAGAAAAAGCAGACAGTAAGACAAGAAAAGACTCAGCAGGTCCTTGGCCCCTCTTCCCTAAGTGAGCATTGGCTGGAGCTCAGAGGTGGGGCAGAAGGAAGAGGTAAGATGGGCTGGGTCCCTGAGCAAGAGCCAGCCCAACTCCTGGCTGTGCAGCTGCAGGCCATGGCCAGCTGCCAGTTACTGCAGGCTGAGGAACGATGTTCTCACCAAGATCTCCTTGTCCGCATTCTTCAGATCGTTCTGGGCACTTGTTAACTCTTCCTTTGTCTTCTCCAACTCTGAAACTGTTTTCTGCAGCTGCAGAGTAAATAACACCAAACAGCAGCGTGCTGGTTACAACATTTATCAGGGAGCCTGTGGATCCCTGGGAGGGCCATAGCTTCAGGGCACACACTACTTTCCCCCATCTTAGGGCTTGCTTTCCCCGTGGCAGTCTGACCAGTCTCCTACATCACAGCAATCCAGTGCCTGCTCATTTCCTCAAGCTGCCTGCAGAGGGATCTCCAGGGCTGCTTGCCCAGCAGAAGCCTTCCCACAGCATTTCTGCCTGGTGGTGACAGCTTTCCCGTGTGCCAACGCTTGGTGGCTCCGTTCTGAGTTCCTGCAGGACTTTGCACGCACCACATCACAGCACCACAAACCACAGGCCGGACGCTGGCTGTGCATCAGCCCCACTGGCACGGGAACAAGCCTGATTCAACAGGAGAGCACGCCAGGAGCCGGGGATTGAGAGGGGCACCAGCACCACAACAAAGACTTGGAGCAGGTTTAGGAGCCTGGGCCAGCCCACAGTGACGGCACAGTCAGCTCTCAGTCAGCCAAACCCGCAGCCTGCTGACCCGCATCCTCCTGACTCAAGCTAGCAATTGCAGTTTGGCACAGACTCGGCCAGGAACAGGTCAGCTGCAGCAGCAACGCCTCGTGTAGGGGGTTAACTCACTTGGGAGCAGCTTGGTATTCTGAGAGCCTCCTCCTCTCTTTGAGGGGACCACAACAGCTATGGCTGGGTAACAAAAATAGGCCAAATCCACCCACAGTCTCTCACTTTGTGAGCCTGGACTCTGGCACACCCCAGGGAACACCTGTGCCTTGGAGAGCAGAGCTACACAGACATATCACAGGAACTTGATACCAAAACTGAGACAGTGATTCCCAGCCCGGGCTGACCAAGCCCAGCCAGGCCTGAGCAGGGGCAGCACAGGAACGGGGCACATCTGCAGCTCTGAGCCCTGTGCCAGCTCAGCTCTGAGCAGTGCTAACATAGGGAGACTCTGTGCAAGCCACCTGCGTGTCCTCATTGCATTTTGGGAGCCCCTTGTGCCTGGACCCAGCCCCACACAGGAGTCCTGGCCCAATTCAATGGGCTGCAGGCCCAAGGTTTGGCGTGACTGTGGCTGCACCAAGCCAGGGTTGAGCCCTCCTCGGGTGGTGCTGGCTCAAACCTCCTTCCCACCCCTCCCAGGGCCCCAACTCTGCAGCAGGAGGGGCTGGAGGCTGAGCGAGCTCCCACTCAGTGGCAGGATGGAGGCAGAGCTGCTCCCAGAGCCCAGCAGATGCAGCAGGCACCTGTGTGCTGCTGCTTCCAGCCCAGGCTCCCTGCCAAGCCCTGGCTGGCCCTGCCAATGTCCCCAGAGACCGTGGTGCTGATAGCAGCCTGTGAGCTGCTCACGGCATCACACCCTGACCCAGAAACCCCAGCCTGACACTTCCATGCCACCTGTACTGCTCAAGGAGTGCTCGCTGTGGGAGGGGGTCACTGCACAGGGCTTGGAGCACAGCTGCTGAGAGGGATCCACAGGCCAGATGTCACTCTGTCTCTCACACTTTTACCTTACTGTTGACAGAGAATAGCTCCTTCTTCTGCTTCTCTGCCAGCTCACTGGAGATCTTTCGAGCCTCCTTCAAGTTCTCATATTCCCTGAAAAGAGACCAGAAGAGTCATGCTGTGTTTGCAAGAGGATTGAGGTAGAACTTCTTAGAGAACCTTAATCTAAAGCTCTGCAACTGCAGAACCACCAGAGAAAACCCAGGACACACGTGGTCCTTTAGGGAACAGAGCTGAGCATACCACCACACAGGGTGGGGAAAAACAGCTGCCCAGCTGTTCCATGGCTGGAAACAGGGCAGGCACAGGATTCACCAACAAAATGGAAACTGGATCCAGAAACATCTCAGTTGCCAGTGGAAGAGATGGACAGAAAACAGAGCAGCCTCTGGGCTTGCAGCAAATAGAGAACTTTGCTTTAAATGACTTTACAGAGGCTTCATCCTATTGGCCGTGCACATTGTTCCCAATTACACCACAGGGACACTTGCCTCATTACAGCTTTGTATCAAAGCTGCAATTATTCAGTTGCCATCCGAATGGACCCAAAGAAGCCGAGGTTTTGCCCAGCAGGACCAGATGGAATCCAGGGAGGGGATGGCAGCACTGCCTTCCCCACGTGCCAGAGCGTGGTGTGCTCAGAGCACTTCAGGCCACAGCTGCACAGTGCAGCGCAGCAGAGGGTGCAACCCAGAACTCTTCATCCTCCCATTTCCCCCCAGGCATGAGAGCAGAACTGAGGGAATAATCATCACCGCAGAGGTGCACTGACAACTCTGGAGACAGTTCCCATGGTGACACGCATGTCACTACAGTGACACCAGGAACGGTGCGGTGTGACAGGCTCCAATCTAGGTCTCCAGGATCCATCAGTCAAAACCCAGTGGAGGCCCAAACTGGAGGCAAGAGCCCTGCAGAGCCCGTGTGCCTGCTGGCACTCAGCAGCAGGTTCTCTCCCTGCACATTCAGGACAGCAGGGACAGCCCGTGCCGAGCCTGCAGCACTCACTTCTTCAGTGAGACACAGTACAGCGCGAGCTGCTCCACCGCTGCCTGCCCGACTCCCATCTCTCTGATCATCTCCTCCACTTCGGGGCGCTGGCTCTCAAGCAACAATTCAATCCTGCAATGAAATAAGAAAATGTACCCTCAGCTCATGAGTCACAAACAAAGCAGGGAAGGAGACTGCAGCCCTGTTTGCTCCAAAGCAGCTTAGGCTCCTGGATGGAAGGGTGGCAAAGAGATGCAACTGCCCCCCTACAAGCAGGGCTCTTTGCTAGGACAGCATAGCATGACGTGCAGTGGCCAGAGAAGGGGCGGCTGTACACAGGTGCTGCACATGGGGCTGACACAGCGGCTCGTGGGACCTACACCCGGGCAGCTGACTGTATTCCTGGGCTGGCATTTGGGCTCTGCCCCAGCACCCTCTCCAACAACAGCAAGAGCACACAGCCACACTCAGAGGCCTGGAGAGGAGGCCAGTCAGCAAGCACAGCAGGACCTCTCCCTTCCTCTTGGAGAAGGGGAGAGGCACGCAGCCCAGCCTGCAAGGCCCAGGATCTCACCGCTCCAGGGTTCTCAGCTTGTTTCGCAGGCGGCGGGCCTCTTCCTTTGAATTTCTGTTATCCTCCTGCTGCTGCTCCAGGAATTTCATCTGTTTCTGCAGAGAAGCAAGAGTGCAGACCGTCAGGAGGGCTCCAGGGATTGTTAGAGAAACATCCTGGCTTATGCGCACTGCGGGCAGCTGGGAGCATACATTGGCTCTTAATGCTATCACCACCTCAGCAGCCCAGGATTATGGAGAATTGAGCTCCCTCCCTGCTGCACCCCTAGCTCTGCTCCTCGCTAGCGCAGCAGGGTCCGAGTGCTAATCGCAAGAGGAGTCTGGTGCTGAAACTGCTCTGGATCCTTCTCCTTTCTGCTGGGAGCATTTGTGGGGCTGGGCAGCACTCCCCGAGCAGTGCAGCGATGACATTTTTCAAAAGCAAGAGAGTTCAAGCAGGCAAACGTCACTGCTGCATTCTGCTCCCTAAATAGCTGAGCCCTTTCCTTTAGACTTCCAATTTTCCTCGCTCTTAGCTGCTTAAAGCATAGATAGGAATGCTGTATGGGTCTCTCCTGCAGATCTCAGCCAAACCAGACACCAGTGGGTGCTCCTCTCACCCACCTGGGGAGGCTGCGAGCCTCTTGCAGCCAGCACCTTTCTGGGCTCTCCAGCAGCAGGCAGCATTAGCAGCAAACCTCAGCTGAGCTAAGAAAACACAGAAGCCAAGCAGCTGTGACAGTGTTGGGACTCTGCAGAGCTGCAAGCTCACATCTTGCTCAAGCAGAGCCCACCTTCAGCTGCTGCTGACCAGAACTCTCCACACTCCAGATGCCCAAAGCAGAGCTCTGGGCCAGGTCAGAGCAGGGTCTGGTAGCAAACCATCACGCAAAGGTTCAGCAGCAGCTGCAGAAGACAGGACCAGCTCACAGTCTGTGGGCTTGACCTGCCTCACAGCTAGCTAAGTCTCTATTTTTACTGCAGAAGTTTAGAGCTTTAATCTTTAAATGATGCAATGTAAGACGCTGCTTGGCATTCAGCTGGGAAACACTGTACACCACAGAAAAGATGCCCTCAGGTTCCTAATCCTGCCCTGCCCAGCTTTCATTAAAGACTTGAGCATACTTAGGGGGTTTTGCAACCGGCAGGATAACCACTGAGCCTCCTCCTGAGGTGCTGGGCAGGAAAGCACAGAGATATCAAGTTGAGCAGCAGGCACCAACTCCCACTGCCACCACTGTTTTTTAGGAGTAGGAAGCATCAGTACTATCCTGCTACACCCAGGATCCCAAGAACATCGAGAGCGTGACCCAGGCTACATTTATACTTAAGCAGAGTGGATCTAACCCCATGGTCAGGCAAAAAAAAAAAAGGTCGTGCTGACCCACAGTGAGGCCTTTGTGGTGCTGATTCCTTACTTTGTATCTCCTGCCCCGTGACAGCATCACACTGCTAATGTCAGGCAGACTTCAAGTGGTTCCTCCAGGCAGAGCCCAGCTGTTCTGTTCGTGGCATACAGCAAGAAGACTTTGTGCCCCATCTACAAGCTCTCCCTGGCTGGGTGGCCTGGCAGATCAAGGAATATGATGCAGTGTAGGCTACTGGGTCAGACCCAAGGAGCACAGATTTAGAGAACTGCCCAAACCCCTTGTGCTTGCGATGGGCAGAGACAGCCCAGCACCGAGGCGAGGCCGCTCTGCTCACTGCAAGGCATCCCAGCCAAGAGGCTCTTGCTCTTACCCCCCCTTCCAGTTGCTGTTTATGCACAGTGCATGACTACGCACTGAGTCACTGCACGCTGAAGCACAACAGGAATATTTGATCCCTGGACTTCACACATTACTAACCTAATCGAAGGAAAGCCCTGGCAACAGAGCAGAGACAGGAGAGTTTGCTGGATCAAGTCCCACTCAGCTAAAGCTTGCAACTCCCCCTCTGTATATTTCAGTTTGATTTCTCCTCCGATCAAACCAAGAAACTAATTTTCCTTGAATCCCGCCTGGCCAAAACCCATTTCAGGAGAACATTCTACCGCAGGGAGCCAGCGCTTCGGCAACGGGGCACTGGGGCCAGATCCCACACTCTGCTCTGGCTGCTGCCTTCATGATCAGCGCTGCAGGAGCGAGGCTCAGCCAACACCCCCAGGCTGGGGGGTGTCCCCTCAGCCCCGGCCACCCCTGCCTTCAGCACAGAGCTGCAGGCCTGGGTTTATGCCTCTGAATCACCCTGAGCGTGGAGCACAGCCAGTGCCTCTAGAGCAGCATTAAAGCTCACTTTGGTTTAATAAATCCAAAATGAAACCCCAGCTCCACTGCCCTCCTGTTACTCAGACTGAGGTGACAGGCATCTCGAGGCACCCAACCCTAAACCCCACCAGCACAGGGCCACGTGCTGTCTGTACCAGCACGGCCAGAGGAGAACCTGAACAAAATTAACAGTGTGCAATGGGTAGAGCTAAAGTCCTGCCAGGGATGGGAGGGTACCTTGAGAGAGGAACACAGCATCTCCGTCTCTGCCAGCACCTTCTGGAGCGACTCTATGGTGGCATTGCGCGCATCCAGGGTGTCCCGCAGCCCATCCACGATGGCCTGGCATTCCCGCTTTTCTTTCTCTAGCAAATGAGAAAAAAAGTCATGGCCCAGAAACCCAGACCTCAGCAGACCTACAAACAACAGCAGGAGCACAACAGACAGCTGCTGCTTACAGTCTCAGGCCCCAGGCTGCTAGGAGCTGGCCGTTCCTGTAGAGACCCATTTCCCTAAACGCTGTCTGCAACAGGGCTTGTACCGAGCAATTGCTTCTCCCAGTGCCAGCAGGCTTCAAGATTTTCTTCAGTAAAGATAACAAGTTCCCTTTAATAGCTTTCCAGTGCCAGCCCTGCTAGCATTAAGCTGATGCATCTTAACTCTTGCGTGCTCTCCAAGCCAGGAGAACTGCTCTCTGGAGTCACACCAAGCTGGAGAGCTGAGCCCTGAGCTCATTCCCTCCATGCAGAGCTCAGTGTGTGGGGCAGCCCTTTGGGGGCTGCAGCCAGCCACTGCACCCACCCCATGGCACCACCAGCACAGGTGCACCCACCTCCTCGTGCAGGCAGCCCAGCATGAGGCACGTGCCTTGGGCCACCAAGGGGAAGACTGAAAACAGCACCAGATTTCCATTTGTTTTGGTGAGACAAAGAACAGCTCACCATCAGCAGCAGCTGACAGGGAACAGCTGGTTTAGCTGTTGGGCAACGAGGGAAAGCAGGAAGCCTTCAGTCCAGCCCTGGTGAGAGCAGGGCAAAGCCTTCAACATCTTCTGACTTTGCCAAAATTGCTTGTGGCTCCAGGCTGACAATGATGGGGAGCCACCCAGTGCCCCTCCAGAAGGCCGTTCCTCCTTCCAAGCAATCCAGTTCCAAGTTGTGCCACCATGGAAGCATGGCACTGCCGGAGCACGCGGTAAGGGAGCCACGTGGGACTGGGAAGATCAGGAGGAACACAACCCAGCAGAAACACACAGGTGGCATGGGGAAGCGTCGAGAGAAACAGATTTCTCAGTAAAGCATTTTCTCTCCATTGATCTGGATAATCCTTCCTCACCGGAGGCAGCGCAGCCTGGAGCTGCTCCCCTGCGTTTGCAGGGACTCCACATCCACCAGAAGAGCTGGGGCTTCCCCTTCCTCCCACCCCAGTTGCCCAGAGGCAGATGGCAGGAGTCAAACCTCCCCGTGCTGTAGGAATGAGTTCTCAGCTCATTCCAAGTGCCTCCCACTGCGCCTGCTGGGTCTGCACAGAGCTCCACACCTCTGGAGTCGTTTGCAAGCTGATCAGAGACCGGCAATTACACAGCTCCGCTACGGCACACAGCGCAGAGCACATCTTTAAGTGGAGAATTTATACACAAGAACCACCAGAGAGCAGAGTGCCCATAGCAAAGGAGGCAGGAGGTGGGAGGGAGCCGCTTCTTTCCAAGGTGAAAAGAGAACGGGACAGGGAATGTCACATCCAACCTCGACTCACCAGAAGCTGAGAAGAAGAGCAGGCCTCCAAGCAGTTTTTCTTGGATAACATCCTAGCAATAATCCCAGCCACCTTCCCCAGAAGATCTGGCTCTCTACCAAGTCACTAAACTCAACCGAGCTGGCAAGAGAGCAGGCCTCAGAACAGAGACGTGCAGACTGCCCAATCCTGCCCCTGGGCTGAGGACCCGGCCCCGATCTGCTGGCTACTGGAGTCTGTCTCGTGCGGGGAAGGCAGAGGAAAGACGGCTCTCAGGGCGTGGGTGAGCCCCCGGCATTCTTTAAAGATTTTTTCCTTTCTGCTAGTGTGTCTTTGGATTTCTGTCACTCAGACTGACATTTTCCTTTCACTGCTCATGACTCATGTTCTGATGACAGGCTGCCTACAGACGATGCTTAAAACCCATCGACAAGTCTCCAGGGCTTTTGCTTTTCCTGCCTCCCTCAAACATCCTCTAAAATTAAAGATGGGGAAAAATGGAAGTGCACACACCAAACTCCGTCTGCTCTTCGACACATGCGGCACTGCAACAGCCAAACAAAACCTGACACTTCCCACTGCTGCCTGGGCACCACTTTGACTCCCCTTAGCTGTTAGGAGGAACAGCCTTTGGCACGTGCAGCTGTGAGCTTCCCAGTGATCAGAGCACGGGTTTTGCTTCCAGCGAGCTTACCCCAGACAGAGCTGCGCTGGACTTTTGTAGCTTGTAATGAGGGAGAGGGGCAAAATAAAAAAAAATCACCTGTCTAAACCAACAGAAGACACCCCAGTTACAGCTGAGCTGGACTCTCCAGCCAATGACTGTGGCTCTGCCATACAGGTCTTGCACAGCTTTAGGCAGTCTCTCCTCAGAAAAAGCTGCTCCAGCAGAACAGCTCCCAGTCTGCACCGTGCCCTCGGCTTCAGAGAGGGGAAGCTCTGCACACACGCTCCTCAGGCCTGGACAAAGCAGCTCAGGCAGAGCCTGGGAGATGCCAGCAGCTAGAACTCACCTTTCAGGGAGAGCTGAGCCTTCACCTTGTCCAGTTCGTTCTGAAACACAACGCAGAGAACCCGATTAGGAAACAGCCTGCAGAGCAGCTTTCACCATATCTTCAAAGGACCCGAGAGGTTTCTCGGCAGGACATTTGCACCAGCCACGTGCTAAGAATAGCACGCATCAGCAGCAAGCTCCAAACAGGCACCAGGGCAGGGAGCGCAAAGAGCACCTCCAACTGGCATTCTGCAGGGAGAGGAGAGACGATCCCAGTTTCGTCTTAGCCTTGTCAACCTTGTGTTTCTCACACTGTCAGTCATCTTGTTTTAGCTGAATAATTTTGGAAGGCTCTCAGGGAAACACGGGAAATCAGACAGGAAGAATTTTTATAATGTTTTACCTAAACAAGGCAATAAGACAGCGACGTTGCCAGACTGACTGGATGGAGAGTTGCTTTGAACTGACGTGAACTTGAGCCGTGTGCAGGTGGGAGACAGGAATGCACGTCCGAATGTCTGCAAAGGTGGCAAAGCCTGAGCTCAAAAGGCAGCAGCCAGCATTCTGAGGGACACTAAGTCACTGCAGTGTGAAGTGCTGGTACAAGCAGCTGAGCCCAACAGCCATAAACTGATCACCAATAAACACATTTGTCCCAAACAGCAGGCACGGAACATCCCCCGGGCACCCCACGGGCCTGGGGGAGGTCAGGCATCTCCAACATCTTCATTAAAGGTCGGAGAGAGGGAGCAAATACTCATGGCTTAAATTATGGATGGAGTGATATGACCTATGAGCACTGGCAAAGAGCCAAAGGAAGTACGGAGAGTTTATAAGGGTAGGCAATATATATATACAGCCTATTTATATACGTATTTATAACTCACACCACATTACAGACAGAGAGAGGGGGAAAATACAGGAAAGAGTCAACAGAAGATGACTTAAAAAGCTGTGCTGGAGCTGCAGAGGAAAGCACATAACAAGCCAGGCAGGAACCGCAGTGGAATAAAACCACAATAAAATGCCAACACAGTACTGAAGCCGAGCACACAAATCTGTGCAACCCAGAACGCTACACGCAAATCTGAGCTGAGAATAGCAGGAGCAGTGACCACAGATCTGACAGGACCAGAGCAAAGCTCTGCTAGTGACAGCAAAGGCAGGAAGGAGAGGATGGGATCTAAAGCTGGGGAAGCAGGAGGGACTGAGGGTAAAGCCTGGCAGAGCTGAGTTGGATTTGCCCCTAGGGGGACAACAGAGGGCTGAGGTGGAATTAGCTCTGCTGCAGGAACTATTCTGAAGCAGCTTCCTCTGAGTCCTATTCAGGAACGATTAGTGAGCTCACAAGATGTGCTAATTAGCATGATAGCAAAAGAAACCCTGGGCTACCGCAGGCAGCTATGTAACATTACCTCATTCGTCAACTTAATCTGAAATCCCTCATCCTCCACCACTGCTCCTAAAGGCTGCTCCCAATTTTCACTCCTCTGATAGATGCAAGCTCCTGTCTCTCTGCCAGCCTGATTACAAGGCAATGCTGTTGCAAGACCAAGCAAATGCATCCTGACCACAAGCAGGCAGCTGTCCTCCCAGGTTCCTGCCTTCCCAGGCAGGTTTATGGGCAGCAGCCCTCCTCCTGCCTCGCTGAACAAAGTGCCCCAATCTCCTCCATCAGACGGGCTCTCAGCTCCCCACATCACAAGCAATGGGGATGCTGGGTTCCAGCAAGCCCCAGGGAGCTGCTACACCCCAAAACTAACACTTCTGCTCTCCCAACAGTCACACGGAGCGTTCTGATCGCTGAAGATCATCTTTAAAAG
>WBMW01005470.1:292058-304609 GCA_013396635.1 Penelope pileata | reverse complement strand
GTAGCCCTCGGAGTGCAATTAGGTGAGTCTGGGAATGACACCTATCGTCACCACCAGGTCCCAGGCAGGGGGACAGCGGTGCCCCAGAGCTGGTGACGTCAGAGCCACCGTGTCCCCATGCCCCTGTGATGTCAGGGACACTGTATCCCTACATCCATGCCCCTGTGATGCCAGGGCCATGTCCCCATGCCCAAGCACCGGCTCCTGCCCAAGCCCTGGCTGCGTCCCTGCTGCACATCCTGGGGCAGCAGCTGCCGGGGCTGCGTTCTGCTGCAGAGAACAGCGTGGAGGTGTGCATCCAAACCACTGCCTGGTGGGCAGCACAAGGATGGGGCTGGGGTGGGTCGTTGGGTGCCACCACCACCTCCCGGATGCCCGGGTCCCTGCAGTGTCCCCATGGGACACGGGGGGGCCCATGCAGGGCGGTGTCCCCATGCATTGGGGTGGCCAGCGGCAGTCTGCAGGTGCCCTCCCGTGGCTGGTGCGGGAACAGAGGGTGACCCTGTCCACCCCCAGCACCCACCCCGGGCAGAGCACACAGCACCAGCCAGGGAAAAATAAACTTTGGTTTTTATCAGCGATTCAACCCCAAAACACTGAATTTCCCCAGGAAGGCCCCGAAACCCCTCGGGACACACAGTCAGCTCGGACCTCCCCACGGCACCCGTGGGGCTCAGCACGGGGCACACGGTGGTGCAGGATGAGCCCACAGCATCCGGCCAGCGTGGGACCGGGGGGGGACCCCATGGGACACAGCACGGTCCTGGAGAGCTCCCACCCCATAGGGGTGTGCCCCACATCCCTCCTTGGGGCAGCACCCCATCAGCGCACGGCCGTGTCCTCATCCTCTTCGTCCTCATCCTCTTCATCCTCATCCTCCTCATCCTTGCTGTCGGGCAGCTGTCCCCGGGGCGCAGGGGGGAAGGGGGGGCCGCTCTCCAGGTTGATGTAGGTGACAGCCAGGTTGACGTAGCGCTCGCCCTCCAGCGAGGCCAGCACGCGCTCCAGCTCGCACACCAGCTCCGAGAAGGACGGCCGCTCCTCGGGCGTGGGTGCCCAGCAGCTCAGCATCACCGCGTACCTTCCCCAACACCCCATCAGCACGGTCAGCACCCCAGTGGGGGGGTCCCACCGCCCCGCCGCCCCCCGGCCCCACTCACAGTGTGTCGGGGCAGGGCTGGGGCTGCGGCAGGCGGCGGCCCCGCAGCAGGTAGCGCGCCATGTCGTAGGGGTCCACCTCGGGGTATGGCGATGCGCCCCGCGTCAGCAGCTCCCACATCAGCACCCCGAAGGACCACTGCGCACAGAGAGCCGTGCTCGGGCGGGGGGACGGGCACAAGGGGTGGGGAAAAGGGGTGGGGATGGAGATAAGGGATGGGGGCAAGGGATGGGGATAGAGGCAAGGGATGGGGACAGGGACAAGGAATGGGGATGGGAACAAGAGACAAGGATGGAGGCAAGAGATGGGGATGGGAACAAGAGAGGGATGGAGACAAGGGATGGGCATGGAAACAAGGGATGGGGACAAGGGATAGCAACAAGGGATGGGGATGGGGACATGGGATGGGGACAAGGAATGGGGAAGGGCACAAGGGACAAGAATGGGGACAAGGGACAGGGTTGGGAACAAGAGATGGGGATGGGGACAAGGGATGAGGATGGGAACAAGAGAGGGAAAGGAGACAAGATGGGGACAAGGGATGGGGACAAGGTAATGGGGACATGGACAAGGGATGGGGATGGAGACAAGGGATAAGGACAAGGAATGAGGACAACGGACAAAGATGGGGATAAGGAATGGAGACAAGGGATGGGGATGGGGACAAGGGACATGGATGGGGACAAGGGGTGGGGATGGGGACACAGAATGGGGATGGGGACAAGGCAGGGGGACAAGGCATGTGGACAAGGACAAGGGATGGGGACAAGGTAACGGAGATGTAGAAAAGTGATGGGGATGGGGACAAGGGATGAGGACAAGGGATGGGGACAGGGCTGAGGGTGCCCCACCACGTCTGACTTGGTGGTGAATTTTTGGGTCTGCAGGCTCTCCAGCGCCATCCACTTGACGGGCAGCTTGGCGTGCCGGTGCTGCCGGATGCTGTAGTATTCCTTGCCGAACACGTCCCGCGCCAGCCCAAAGTCGGCCACCTTCACCGTCAGCGTCTCGTCCAGCCTGCGGGCACAGGGTCAGGGCCAGCACCCAGCTGTGGTGCTGGGGACAGGGGGACCCTGAAACCACACTCACATGCAGTTCCTGGCTGCCAGGTCCCGGTGCACAAATTTCTTCTGGGCCAGGTACTCCATGCCCAGGGCCACCTGGAGCCCAAAGCCAATGAGATCCTTCACCGTGGGGCTCTGTGGGGTGGGAGCAGTGAGTGCTGGAGTGGAGGGACAGGGACAAGGGATAAGGACAAGGGACAAGGAAGGGGACAAGGGATGGGGACAGAGACAAGGAATGGGGACAGGAACAAGAGATGGGGACAGGGACAAGGGATGGGGATAAGGGATGTAGACAGGAACAAGGGATGGGGACAAAGAATGGAGAAAAGGGATGGGGATAAGGGATGGGGACAAGAGATGAGGATGGGGATAAGAGATGGAGACAAGGGATGAAGATGGGGACAAGGGATGAGGATGGCGACAGGGACAAGGGATAGGGACAAGGGAGGCTCTGTGGGGTGGGAGCAGTGTGCGTGTCCCCTCCATGTCCCCGTACCCGCTCCTGGGCACGGATGAAGTGGCGCAGGTCCCCATGGCGCATGTAGGGCAGGACGACAAGGGGCAGCCCGTGGCGGGGCAGGCAGACCCCCAGCAGCGAGAGCACCTGGGGGTGGTGGAAGCTCTTCATCAGGATGCCCTCACGCAGGAACTCCTCCACCTCCTCCAGGTCCGTGATGCCTGCGGGGAGCCGAGCCGTGGGGCCACGTGCCGCAGAGCCGTGGGGCTGGGGCACAGGCGCTCACTCACGGTGCAGGGATTTGACGGCGCAGTGCAGGTCGCCCAGCAGTGGGTCCGTGTAGGTGCCATGGTACACGCTGCCAAAGTGCCCTGTGGGGACGGGTGGCGGTGAGACACGGGGCCAGAAGGTGACGCCATGGCTGAGTCACCCCAGGGCGTTGTCACCTCTGCCGATGACCTGGTTGCGGTGGGTGACGAGGCGCTCCTCGGGGATGAGGATGTCCTTCACCTCCTCCAGCAGCTCCGGCCGCAGGTCCTCCAGGCAGCAGGAGGTGGCCCTGAGCAGGGGCACCGGGGAGCCACCGCCCGCAGCACCAGCACCGGCACCGGCAGCAGCACCGGCAAGGCGTGCACGGTACCTGGCCAGGCCGGGACTGTCTGCAATGGGCAGCACTGCCGGGATGGGGAGAGGCACCATCAGGCGCTGGGGTGGCACAACCCTGGCATCCCAATGCCCACCCACTCTGCTTACCCTGAACCTCCCTGTAGTCAACGTTGGGGCGCTGGATGGTGTGGGGGGGGTCGCTCCGGACGGGGTGCACCAGCAGCTCCAGGTTCTCCGTCCCTGCAGGTGGGAGAATGTGGGCAGGAGTGGCTCTGGGGCGCAGGGTTGGCACCATGGGCACAGGATGGCACCATGGGCATTGGGTTTGCATCGTAATGGGCATGGAATTGGGCATGAGGTGATACCATGGGCATGGGATAGCACTGTGGGCATGGGGTTGGCATCATAGGCATGGGGTGGCACTTTGGGTATTGGGTGACACCATGGTCATGGGGTTGGCAACATGGTCACAGGGTTGGCACCATGGACACGAAGTAGCAGTGTGGGCATGGGGTTAGCACTGTGGGCATGGAATGGCACCATGGGCATGGGTTGACACATTGGGTTTGGGTGGCACCACGGGCATGGGGTTGGCATCATGGGCACAAGGTAGCATAATGGGCACAAGGTAGCACCATGGGCACAGGGTGGCTGTGGGGCACCTGGCAAGCAGTGGCACTCACCCCTCCTCTTCCTCCAGCGCCAGCGGAGCAGTGCAGCGGCCAGAACACAGCAGACCAGGAAGGTGACACCAGTGCCCAGGGCCAGGCTGGCAGCCAGGTCCAGCGAGGAGGCGGGCAGCACCCAGCCCAGTGCCTGGCAGGCACCGTTCACACAGATCTGGGGGAGCAGGGGCTCAGCAGGGTCGGGGGTGCTGGGGCACAGGGGTGCTGGGGGGGTACCTACCTGCACGGGGGCCCCGGCTTGGGGCAGGTTGCGGGGCACGCGGCACGTCACCTCATTCTTCAGCACGTTGGGGTGGCAGTCCCGGCCCCCCACCGTCATGGTGATGTTCATGCAGCCGGCCACGGCGTCCAGCCCGAATTGCTGCCCAGGGAGACGGCCCTAAGCACAACCAGCCCCGCTGTGACCCCCCCGGTGTGCCTTGACCCCCGACATACGTGCACCTCGATCTCCTCGTCGCCGGGTTTCAGGCGGTGCCGTGCACCCTGCTGCCTGAAGGCCAACACCTCGGGCCGGGGGAAGTACCGCAGGCGGAACTGCACGGTGGCACCGTCCAGCAGCACGCTCAGGTTCCCGGGCACCATCTCTGGTTTGGTCTCGAAGGGGAAGGCCGGGCTGCGGCACAGCAGCTGCTCGGGCACCCGCGGGCCCTCGCACTCCTGCGGGCGGGCACGGGGCTGCTGTCACAGCACTGGGACATCCCCAGGGGTGACGGCCTCCCGCCCCCCCCGTGCTTACCATGGTGTTGGTCCTCACGCCACCACCTTCGAAGAGGATCCTGGCACGGTGCACCGAGTCCAGGTGGGTGCCGGTGAGGGTGAGCACCGAGCTCCTGCGGTGGGCAGGGGTCAGGGCACAATGAGTTCCCGGGGCGGCCCCCAGGGAGGACGGGGTGTCCCCAGGCACTCACTCATAGCTGCAGTTGGGGACGATGGCTGTCACGGAGGGGTCGGGGCGGTACTGGAAGGGCAGCGGGGCCGGGAACTCCTCCCCGTCGATCCACAGCACCACGCGGGCTGCGCCCAGGCTGGGGGCAGCAGGGGCTGTGCAGAGAACGTCCCCGCTGCCCTGGCTGGGGACACAGCATGGGGCTGCAGGGGACAGCGGGACCACGGGGGTGTCCCCGTGCCCACACCTGTGCCTGCAGACCCTACTGTGCTGTGGTGACAGCCGGGCTGTACCTGGGCTGCCTGGCCAGGGGACACTCGGAGCCATTGACCGTCACCCGCCAGCTGCTCCCTGCCCAGAGGTGGCTGCCATGGAGGGACAGCAGGGTGCCACCGCCGCGGGGACCGAAGCTGGGCTGCAGCGTGCTGACGTTGGGCTCCTGCGCAGAGAGGGGGACAGCAGGTGGGCACCCACACCCACACCCACACCCTGGGGCGGTGCCACTGCCACCGCGGGGACATTACCACGAAGACAAAGCCACCGAGGCTGACAGAGCCCTGCACGCGGAAGCTCGAGGTCCCGGCAGGCTCCGTCACGTTGAGCACCACGTCCGCAGGTCCCGCTGCTGCCAGCCCCCTCGGCTCCAGCTCGCACACCAGCATGTCCACAAATTCCTTGCGGCGTGCTGTGGACAGCGGTCTGCAGGGTGACACGGGTCAGCGGTGGGACAAGGGGACACCCCGCCGTGCCCCCCCACACTGCACCTGTAGCCCCCGCTCTCGTTCAGCAGCACGGTGCAGCTCCGGCCCCCCACTGCCACCCAGTAGGGGCCGGGGGGGCGGCGTCGGCCGTCGGGGTCCGGCGGGGAGCGGAAGGTCATGCCGCAGAGCGTCACCCGCGTGCGGCCCCGCAGCGGCGCAGCCCTGGGGTGGAACTGCGGGACAGGACAGGCAGCGATACCGCAGGCAGCCCCAGGGCGGGGGTCCTGCTGTGCATCGCCCCACGTGCCGCCCCCTCCCCATCCCCAGCCCCGGTTTCGGCGCAGACCTACATCTTTGAGGATGGGCGGGCAGCTGTCCTGGACCCAGGTGTGGGTGCACTCGTGGCGCCGGGCGCAGCTGTCCCCGCACCACCCGCAGCCCATGAAGCGCTCAGCACGCAGGCAGCGGTCGCACGTCACGAAGTGGCGGCAGCCGGGGCCGGTGGCATTCACGTGCCACACCTGGGGACACAGAGCGGGGGTGAGCGGGGGCTCCCCGGCCACGCACCCACACAACCCCATGCCCGTCTCACCTTGGTGCCAGCAGCAAAGAGCAGCGAGTGGCCCTGCAGCTGCACGGCGTGCCGCACCGGCACCGGCTCCCCCAGCGAGAAGTTGGCCAAGGTGACGGCGTAGGAGCTGGAACGCTGCAGCACCATCTGCAGAGGGCAGGGCACGGCGCTGGCTGCAGCTGGCACTGCCCATCCCGCCCGGCACCGCGTGCCGTGCCCGGCACCCACCTGCAGGACGCGTCCCTGCGCTGTGCCCAGGTGTGCCACGGTGACATTCTGGAGGACATTGACAAAGATGGAGGTGAGGAGGATGCCGGCCAGGCGCCCGTTGAACAGATCCACCTTATGGGAGGCGGCGGGCACCAGGGTGGGCTGGTTCCAGCAGCTGGTGTTGGTCACTGGTGCCGAGAGGTTCACCTGGGGGCACAGCGGGGGCACCTCAGGGTCAGCCCTGGCATCCCAGAGCCCCCCACACCCCAGGGGTGGGTGTGAGCCTCGGAGCCAGCACAGCTCTGATACAGAAGATATCTGGGGACTGAGTGTGTAGGGAGGCGGGTGCCCAACCTCAGCCCCAGGCTGCAAACAGCAACCGGGGATTTTGGGGGAGGTCCCCCCGCCACAACACTCCTGCACAGCGTCAGATCCTGCCCTGCCCTCCCTCCCCATCTGGATGTGGTTATGGGTTCTGGCACCGTGGGGCCGGGCTGCTGCCTCGGCTCCAGCCCCCAAAATCCCCTGAGTTTGGGGCAGAGGGGGAGACCCACCCCCAGCGTGCCCCAGGGGTCCTCCCCCAGACCCCGCAGGGCCGCTCGGGGCCAGGGTTCCCTCCCCAGCAGCGTGACGCAGGGTGATGCTGAGCTGCCAGGAGCAGGGGGGGGGTTTGGCCGCACCTCACCCTGGCTGAGGACGGACACACTCATGCCAGGTGTGCCCGCAGCCGCCCTGCCCCATCCCCGCAGCTGTGCCGGGGCCCGTCCCTGGGACATGGAGTGCCTGCCCCGCGGCGCTGGCGGCACCGGGTGACGGGGAGCGCTTCCGCTGCGGTTCTCTGCACGGCCGGGCGGTGCCGGAGCCTCTCCCGGAGCACAGAGGCCCCTGGGCTCCCTCCCAGCTCACAAAGCAGCTGCGGAGCCGTCAACAATGCCGCGCTGGGGACAGCCCCAAAACGCAGCAAAACCGGGCCGGGCGCCAGCGGTACGGCGGTGACTCACGGCACCTGGGCCCCTCCCCGCGGCCCACTCACGCTGTGCGGGCAGTACTCCTGCTCCTGGAAGAAGCTGAGCCCCCGCTTCAGCGTCACCGCGCCAGTGCCGCAGCACCTGTCCATGCCCTCCACGATGGCCTGGTTGAGCAGGCGCAGCGGGAAGGCACACACGGCCGAGTTGGCCTGCGGCATGCGGCTCTCGGCCTGGCTCTCGGCGAAGGCCCCGAACAGCACCAGTTCGGTGCTGTCAATACCGAGGTCACGGGCCAGGCGGGTGCTGGGGCGGACGGCGTGGGCGGCCTGCAGGACGTTGTAGGCCACGTCGCGCTCTGCGTCCTCCTCAGTGCCCCGCCGCCGACGCTTGGACTCGAAGCGGCAGTCCAGGACGATCTCGCGGTAGCGGCGCAGGTTGGGCTCGTGGGCGCTGAGCCGCGCCAGGCGGGTGTGGAAGGAGGCCGAGCCGGGGTACTCGGGCTGCACCGTCAGCAGGTAGACGTGCTGGCCGTCGGTGAAGGAGTGCACGTAGCGGATGGGGTAGGAGTCCTGGTAGCGCGGCAGCACCGTCATGGACTGGAGGGTGTCGTCGAAGCCGTCGTGCAAGCCCCTCAGCCTGCGCACCGACACCGAGCGCGGGCTGTAGCGGGCTGCCAGGCTGCTGTTGATGGAGGAGCCCAGGTAGAAGTAGGAGGTGAAGGAGTCGGCCACCACGGTACCGGTGGTCCCCAGGGGGCTGGCCACGCAGTCGGGGCAGGACACGGGGCTGTTCCCCGTGGCGGAGTACAGGCAGCGCGTGGCACTGAGCCTGAGCTCACCGTGGTGCTCCTGCAGCTGGTGCAAGTAGCACAGCCCGCGCTGCGCCGTGCCGCAGCTGTACAGCCACGGCTCCACCGGGTCCAGCAGCAGCAGGACGTTGTCCGAGTCCTCCCCTGCGGGGCTGTCCGTGGCCGGGCACAGGTGGCAGATGTCACAGCCGGTGCTGCCCGTGGGGCCGGTGACGATGACGAAGCGCAGGCGCAGCTCAGGGCCCAGCACCAGGATGCGGTTGCGGACGGCCACGAAAATGGTGGGAGGGTGGGGGGAGACGGCGACGTTCTGCACGGGGCTGCCGGCATCGAAGCTGGGCAGCGCGTAGGGCACGGAGAAGTTCCTGTTGGAGCTGTAGAGGGTGCGGGGGCACTGCCAGGCGCTGCCCCGCGGCGGGGCCAGGGCGAGGAGCAGCAGCAGGCCCCACGGCCCCATGCTGCCAGCACGGGGCTACAGGCGGTGCTCAGCGCCGAGAGGGGCCGGGATGTGCTGGGGAGGGGTCACCATCGCATCTGCAGAAATAACAGCAGCAGGGTTCTGGGCTGGGTGAGGATGCCGTGGGGCAGGGAGTGCTGGGTCCCTGTGGCCACGTGCTGGGTGCCAACGGGGATTGGCAGCACCCGGCCCCCTCCCAATCCCCGCCGGCAGCACTGCCTGGGGCACGGGGCAAACCCTGGCACGGCCCCTCCGAGCCCCTCTGAGGACGGGGACCCCCCCAGCCCACCAGAGCGGGGCTGGGGACCCCTGCGGGGACAGCATCAGGGAAGAGCCCTCCGGGCTGGGAACCCCGAAGCAGCCCTGCGGCCCGGCGCTCCCCANAGCAGGGGCTGCCGGCACCGGACGGATGAAATCACAGCTTCCCCGAAGCTGTCCCAGCATGTTGCTGCTGCCAGGCAGCCGCCTCGCTTCCGATTTCCAAAGTGCACTTATTTCTCTGGGACTCATTCTTTGTCCCACAGCTGCTTTTCCCCCCCACCCCGGCCAAGGGCTGCATGCAGGAGGTGCTGGGGCAGTGCTGGACACGCTGCTGTTCCCATGGAGGAAAGGTGATGTTTTGCACCCCGGTGAATTACACAATTTGTCCAATTTGCCCTCCTCAACCGCTGGCCCCAGGGCAGCTCCCAGCCACCAATGTGCAGTTTTCCTCCAGCACTCACCTGGGCAGGGCAGGGCTCATAGCCCGGATCCGCTGGGACTTTGCTCCCAGGGAGGGGTGGCACGCAGCCACCGGGCCGTGTCTGCCAGCTCCCGCCCCACGTTGCGCAAAGCCCCGCGGTTCCGCTGCCTGTGAGCCTTACCCAACAGCTCCTTCCTCCGTCCCAGCAGCTCCCTCCTGGTTTCGACACGAGCTGGCCCCAGCCTGCTCCTCCCGGGGCTTTCACCACTCCCTCCCCCCGGCATGCTCGTGATGTCACCCCGACGGTGACGCCAGGCCCCCAGGTGCCACCCCAGCATCAAGGTGACAACATTCGATTCAGGTCCAGATAATGTTTATGAGCAAAGACAAGCGACTACAGTCTGGCAGGAACATAAATAAGGGAGCTGAGTCCCTGTGCTAGCCCTGCCGGGTTCCTCCCACCCCCCTCGGTGTCATCGTGGGGGCTTTCCCCTCCTGGAACACCCCCAAGTGCACGGCACACAGCCCCGAAACATGGGGTCAGGCTGTGCTTCATGGGGACACATCAGCCCCTTGGAGCCGTGCCCAGGGTGCTCTGGCATCTGGGGGTGCTCAGCCCCACACCAGTACCTGGGGACAACTGGGGACAGCAGGGAGGAGGTGGTCCCTGCACAACAAGCCCTGCTTGAGGGGCTGATTTTTGGGGGACCCCATGCCAGCAGGGGATCTGGGGGCTGGGTCGGAGCTGCCGCATTGGAGCCAGCACCAGGAGCACACCAATTGGCATCCTGGCACCCCAAGTCTCTCTGGGGCTGCTCCATGTCCCCGTGGGCAGGACCCCGCTGCTTCCCAGTGTCCCCAGAGACAGCCTTCTCACGGCAGGAAGGGTCTGGGCACACGCAGACGCCAAGGGGACACACGTGGTGGCTCCCAGCCAGCCTGCTGGGCAGGGCTCCGGGACCATCAGGGGCTGCTGGCACCTGGGGGGCCCAGCTCCCCCAAAGCGGGGAGAGGAGCGGTGCTGGCAGTGCCCCAGCCAGCCCTGTCCCCAGCTGGGCGGTGTCACCTGCTCTCTGCGGGCACAGCAGCACAAGGGACGGAGCCCCCCTAGATGAGGGGGGCACTGCCTGCAGGCGAGAGAAAGCCCTGCTCACCCCATTCCCAGGGCAGCTCTGCACCCCGCCTGGCACCCCGCTCTGGCAGTCCCACGGGTGGGCTTCCCCACGCTCCCGGGGTCCCCCCGTGCCCTCTCCCCTGGCTCACAGCCCAGGCTTCCCCGAGGGACGGGCTCCCCGGCACAGCGGGGTCCTCCGGCGGCACCATGCCCTGGGCATTGTCAGTACGTCTGGGGCGTGAGGATGAAGAGCCGGTCTTCCTCCTTGCGGATCCACTTCATGAGCTTGTTGACAGCGCTGATGGCGCCCGCCTTGGTCCCCAGGGGACTGTAGCATATGTAGAGCTCAAAGGCGCTGGTGACCTGGGCGAAGAAATAGGGGAAATATTGGGTGCACGTCTGCACGTCCCCTGTGGGGTTGGTGCTGCACATGTCCACAGTGGGCTACCAGGATGGGGAACGGGGGCTTCCAGCAGCAGGGTACCCTGCAAGGTTGTCCTGTCACTCCCTGGCAAAGGAACACCCAAAAGAACCGGGCACGGGCTGGGGGCTGTCCTGGTGAGCACAGTGCTGTGCCGCCCAGGACCGGAGAGGTCGGGATCACCCCAGCTCTAAGGACAGCCCTTACCCAAGCCAGGAGGTTTTCACGTGGGCCCGTGAAGTAGATGTTCTTCAGGGGGCGCGAGGAGTTGTGAGCCCGGCTGTGCAGGTACTGGTAGAGCCCCAAGAGCCTTTCCTTCTCCTCCTCCCGCACGTAGGGCGCCTCGATCTCAGGGCTGCAGAAACACAGCACCCCGTCAGTGCCCACGTTCCCTGGAGAACGCTGACCCCACGCCCCACCATGGCCTGACGCTTCCCCAGCTGATGCTCTCCTCACCTGGTGAAGAGCCCAGAGCTCTTGGACTTGTAGATGAAGTGCCGCAGGTCGGGGATGCCCACCTGGGCGACGCTGTAGAAGGGGGTGCGCAGGGCCTCCTGCAGGGCGTGGTGCACCCCTCGCCGCCGCAGGCGCTCCTGGAAGCGCCGCTTGCAGTCGGAGACCGTGAAGAAGTCCTCGCGGTCGGTGGAGACCAGCAGGAGGCACAGGTCCATCTCCTGCTCCAGGTAGGAGATGTGGGCGTGGAAGAAGCCGCTGGAGTTGAACTTAGGGAGGCAAATGGGAGTCCAAGCTTCGCCCTCCCGGAAGGAAGAGGAGGAGCTGATGAGGTTGAAGAGCAAATGAAGGTCGATGGGGTGGAGGAACTGATCCTTCTTCCTCACGAGAGACACCAGCTGGTTCCCCGACAGCAGGATGGAGAAGACCAAGCTCTTGGCCTTGGCCTGCTGCAGGCTGGTGCTGACGGCGTCCCGCACGCTGGCGGCCAGGGGCAGGCAGCGCACGGCGCCCATGAGGAAGCTGGGGTCATGGGCCATGAGGTCCAGCAGGTTGTCCGTGATGCGCTCGGAGCCGGCGAGCAGCCTGCGCAGGTCGTAGTTCTGCTTCTGCTGGAAGATGTGGTTGAGCTGGGTCCAGGTGAGCAGGCTCAGGATCTGGTAGTAGATGTAGAGCAGCTCGTGGGCGATCTCCTGCTCTGACTGCCGGGTGCGCGCCACGGCCACCAGCACCAGCGGGCTCCTCCGCACGAAGACCACCTTGTAGCCATCTGCTCAGGAAGGAGGGAGTCCCCGGGGGTCGGGGACAGAGCTGTAAGCCTGGGGCTGCGAGGCTGCAAGGCAAAGCTCCCACCTCCCCTCCCCCCAGCCCCCAGCCTGCCCTTGGGGACAGCGAACACAGCCCATGGTGGCAGGGGCAGGGACACCACAGAGGCCGTGCCACCCCCTGGCGCGGTACCTGCATGGATGGAGCGGATGGCGTTTTTCTCAGCCTCCAGGAAGGACACCAGGGCCATCATGACGCCCATGGTGCTGGAGAGGGCCTCCTCGGAGCCGTAGCGGGAATACACAGGCTTGCCGGCCTCGCTCAGCACGAAGACGTGCTTGCGGTGCATGCGCCACGTGTCCATGGTCACGTCCTCCTCCTCCTTGCCCGACAGCACCGAGTCGTGGCGGGCGGCCTGCGGGGAGGGCTCCAGCTTCCCCTCCTGGCTCTGCCTCATCTCCTCCTCCAGGTCCAGGGCCATGCCCGTGAGCTGCGTGCTCAGCTCGCTGAAGTCCTTGCTGATCTGCTCCATGCTGCTGGGCT
>WBMW01005470.1:267359-288596 GCA_013396635.1 Penelope pileata | reverse complement strand
CCGGAAGTTCCGGTTCCCCTCAGCGGAGCGCTGGGCCTGGCGCGGCGGCGGCTGAGGTGAGGGCAGGCCCTGCACCGGCCCTACCGGGTGGCAGCGGCGAGAGGGAGCCCGGGGCGGCGGGGAGCGGCGGAACGGGGCACGGGGGCTGACGTGGGGCCGCCCCGAACGGCGGAGCGGGGCCGTTTCCTGAGCGACGGCGCGCGGGCGGGTGCCCGTTAGGTGCGGGTGGGCCGCGCCGGGGCCTGCGGGCGGCTCCGCGTGTCCGTGAGGGCCCCGAGGCCGCGGCTCCGTGGCCGAACGCCTCGCAGCTCCCGCGGGGTCGTGACAGTGCCGGGGGGGGCCTGGTGGCGGCCTTTGGGCCCGGTGGGGTTGGGGCTGTGCCGGGAGGGGCCGGGATCCACCGGGGGTTCCTGTCGGCCTTCTGGGAGCCCCGCAGCCCTTCGCTGGAGGTGAGGAGCCGAGGCCTTCCGGGGTCACCTGAGCCTCCCTTCGCCCTCCCCTACCAGGGCCGTGGTTCTGTTGTTGTGGGTCAGAGAGCTCCGGCTTTGAGGCTGGAGATAAGGAGCGTCCAGGCTGCTGTGTTCCTTGGGCAATGGTTCTATCTGCACCCCCACAGTGCTGGGGCTGCAGGGGTGTTCCCTTCCTCCAGCCACACACAAATGTCGTCGGGTGCACAGTGTCTGGTCTCCTCATGGCCCATAAATGCCCAGCTTGGCAGCCCTGGCAAAGTCTGTCTGGGGAGAAGCTGTGACTGTCAGAGCGTTCTTCTCACAGTGACATTCTCTGAGCTTTCTCTCCATTGCCAGCTGCCCCCCTCGGCAGCACGCAGTGGGACGAGGGTGTGGGGGCTGTGCTGCCCCTCCCTGCTCTGCCCCTGGCAGAAACCTTTGTTCCCTTGGAAGAACGATGACTGAGTGTCCCTCAGCTGCCTGACCCCTGTGTACAGTGCGTTGTTTTATCGTGTCATGGTGTAAAAGATCCACAGGAACAAAGGCTGCTGCCAGGCTTGGCACGTGCTGCTGGGAAAGCAGAACCACGTCGTCCCCAAAACGACACTGGGAAAGCAGAACCAGATCGTCCCCAGAGTGACAGTGACATTTGCAGGGCTGCTAGGGGTGTGTTGAGAGGGCAGGAAGCCCCTGGGTGTGGGGCAGGGCACGCTGACCCCCCAGGCTGTCCCCTGTCCCTTGGAGGAGCTGCAGCCACCCGAGAGCTCCCCCCATTGGGTGCTGTTGGGGTGCTGTGTCTTTGCTGTGGGCTTGGCCACCAGGAAGTGGAACCAGCTGGGGAGGGAGGTACAATGCACGCTCTTAGTGCACTCATCAGCCCTCCTAAATACTCAGTGTAATTACAACAGCTAATTGTCCCTTTAAAAGAGCTGTCAACCCAGGCTCTGAGGGACTGGGCCGTGCTGTGCGTTCTGCGGCTGTGCTGCTGTCACTTTGAAGCATCCTTTGTTGCCATCTTGGGATGCACAGTTGTGGCTGAAGGAAGGCAGAAGGAACTGGTGTGCAGCTCCTAGCACTCAAGGGTGGGTTTTTGCTGTGCTTTCTGCTGGCCTGGCCCCGTCCCCGGGCTCTGTGAGCGTGCCTGTGGCAAAGAGCCTCGCTCACACTGACCTGTCTGCCTGCACCGTGCAGCGGGAGGGCTGGGAGCCTGCTCCTGCCTCAGCCTCCCTCTGTGGTCCCAAAAACGTGGATCCAAAATGCTGTGCCAGCACATTGCAGTTCCTCTTCCTTGATTTCCTTCTGCCTGCTCTGGAGCCCAGGCATGTCACCTCTGTCGTGAGCAGAGCGCTGGGAGCTGGGCTGGCAGTTACCTGGCCCTGTCCCAGGGGTACCTCTTTGCATTTTTTGGAGCAATTGTGTCAGGGTGTGCCTTCAGGAGATGTGGTGGAGGTCTGAGGAGGTTCTGTCCCTGCGCTGTCACCTTGTTTTGGGAGGCTGTGTAGTAAAGTGGATCACCGAGACAGCCTGGGTTAAATATAACTCTTCTTGGAGGGTTCTGCACGGTGCAGACCCAGGAAGGCAGGAGCTGGCACAGCTAACGCTGCGTGCTGCCAAAGGCAGAGCAGGGGCAGCACGTCGTGTGAGGCTGAGCAGGGCTGCCTGGAGCCAGTGATGCTGCCTGTGCTGCTGAACCGTGACCTCGTGTTGCTGGGTGCTGCTGCACGGCTCGCTTGGTCTGAGCCAGCTCTGCTGTCAGCCCAGTGGCATTTTTCCCCATCTCATAGTTTGAATGTTACATCCAAACAGTTCCCAATTGGCAAGGGATTTATTTGAAGCACCGGTAAGCTTGTTGACTTGAAACTGGAGTGGAAGAGGAGATCTGAAAGGGAAGAATGTGAAACTCCAGGTCTGGAGGCTGCTAAAGATCACAGATACAAGGTCTGGCTGGGGCCAGGCAGCCGTAGTGGTGAGTGCTGTAATCTCCTCTGCTTGCCTGTCCTCTCGGCAGAAGGTTCAGCTTCAGCTCCTTGAGATTCATCCCGGTGCAAGAAAAGATGGTACAGCTTATGGAGGAAATCCCTGGGAGGAGGGAGGTGCTTTTTGCCTTGTAAAACACACAGGGATGGGCTTTCATGGCTGGTGGGATGGACCTTCTTCAGCAGCAGCGTTCCAGGGGATCACACGCAGTGGTCGTGGACATTTCATCACCCCACGACCTGAAGCTGCCATGTGGGGTGGTCGCAGCGCAGCCTCAGGACAAGCAGGAACAATTTGGGGTGACCAGCCCCAAATCCAACCCAAGCGGTGCCTCTGAGAGTGAGGGAGATGGGTGACATGCCCCAGGCAAGGGAACGTTGGGTCCCAGCTTAACTTGCTGGAACACAGGCAGGAGGAGCCCTGGGTGCACCGAGGAGAGCCCCACGCCCGTCACCTCTGCTCCTGCCACGTGTGCAGGAGCACTGACCTTTGGAAGCGAGCAGGAACAGGATGCTGTGTGCTTTGCTTTGAGATCTGCTGCTTTAGCCAGGCCTGCTGGTGGCTGTCTGGGCCACCTGCTCCACCAGCCGCTGCCCGTGGGTTAGCTGGCTTCAGAACTCGTTTGTAGGAGCACATGAGCCCCAGCTCTCCTCACCTTGGCGTGGTGACCATGGCCCTGCTCCCCGTGGCTGGCTTGTTGGTAGAAACCTCCCTCCTCTGGGCAAGGTGAAGGTGTCTGGGCTGTAAGCAGAGTTCAGAACCGCAGTGACTGGATGGGTGTTCATCCCACTTGAAGTCCTGGCTTTGGCAGTCGCCGGGAAATCCTCACCTGTGCCACTGGCGGGAGGAGGTGGTTGAGATTTTATCTCTCTTTTGAGGCTCAAATCTGAGTGCTGCTCCCAGCACTCAGCTTGATGAGGGCAATGCTGGAGAGCAGTGATTTCTTGGCAAAGCATACTCTGTTATCTGCATTCTTTCTGAGGGCAAAGTGAGCCTAGCAGACCAATCGTGGCGGTCGTTTCCTTCAACAGCAAAGAGCTTTTGGCAGAAACAGTTCGGATTAAACATTAATTGCAAACTGTTGTTCAGGAATGGTCCTGGCTGTTTATAGATAGTGGTGTTCTCACATTTCCAGTTGCTCTGAATAGTGTTAGACAGCACAGTATGTTGGAAAGCTTTATGTTAATCGAGAGCAAACACCGAATTGTTTGCCCACCCGTATTGACAGTTTCCTTTCAGAAGCCATTTGAAGCTTGCAATTTTGAGCACGTAGAACCACAACAATTAAATTCATTCATCCCTGAGAGTGGTCACGTGCATTTGTGGATCTCAGATGTTCCCACGCGCCTTCCCCTGACCGGCGGTGTTGGAATTCCATGCTGTATTTTCCTTGCCCTCTGGCTTACTGTCATGTTATTTATTCAACAGGCTGTGCTGTCTTGGTGTTCTTGCAGTGAATTACCTGCCTCTGGAAACCTACCAGACAAGGAAAACATGTGGGGAGACCACCGGCAAGGCAACAGAGCGGGCTCGTTTCGGTAAGCGTTGAATCTACGTGCAGAAAGCAGTGGGAACTTTGTCATTGTGCACATCCTCCTGCAAGTGGCCTGCTCTGGTTAAAGTTCTGAGGTCCTCGTGGAGCTAGGTGTGATTGCTAAAGAGCAGGCAAGTTAGGCTGCTGTGTAACTGTCTGCATTTTTGTGATATGCTCATTTCTTTCTTTTTTTTTTAGTGAGTTGCTTCTAGTATTTCTGTTCCTTCTCCACAGCACCTTTTCCAGTGATACCTCACTTAGCTGTGGTAAGGTCAGGTGGTGTTGTGCCAGGGGAACGCTGGCATTTGGCACTGTTAAGGCCTGGAAGAGAAGTGCCTGGTAGTGTGATGTTGATTCTCTTCAGCCACAGTTCTTGCCTTAGCTTCAGAACTACTGGCAGCTTGACTGCACGTGGGATTTTGTGAAAACTTCAAGTCTGCTCCATGAGAATGACCAGAATATCCCCATGGTCTCAGCCATGCTCCTTCACAAGGTGTTTCTGAACGTCCCTGAAAGTGTTGTAGAGATTCATGTGCAGCTGACCTGCACAGTGTGCTGCTTTTCTTAGTTCTTGTTCCTCTGCTTGTTGCTGGACCCTATGCTTGCAGCAGGGCTCTGGATATCAAAAATAAAATGCAGGCCCCAAGAGCTAGGGTTCTCCTCCACTGTGTGTAGTTCTTTCATCCTTTGCTCACATGTCCACCTCAGTTACATGAATACAATGAATTACACTTGAATATCAATGTGATAAATGTGCTTCCTCCTGCCATGCCATAGGTTCCTGGGATAAGAATATTTCCAATAATTGTCTAACTGTAATGTGTCGAGAGAGCTGATCCTGTGAACTGGGAAAAACAATATCCTGCAGAACCTGTCCTGAGGTTGTTGATGGGAGAGCGATCACGATTTGTGGTCACATTAGTAGTGCTCCTCTGCTGATTTTTAATTGATTTCATTGGCATCATTCTTTACTGTGCTGGGTGGGGAATTCTAACCTTGAAGCAAGTTTTAATTCCTGTTCTGTGTGGTGGTGAAGCAGGGGCTTGCAGCCTAGTTAACCCATGGGCAGTTTGATGAGCTGTACAAATGTGTGTTCTGTTGGTGAGTGATTCTGTAGTGAACTCAGAGAAGAACTTGCTGTAGTTGCTAAGGGAATGCCCACTGGTTAGGGTAGGATTTGGTGTTTCTTTAAAACGTGTTATTTTAAAATCTTACTATTATAATGTTTTCAAATATAGTGGAGTACTGCTTAGCTCTGCAGGTAGCTCCATCTCCAAAAAACAAAAAAAAAACACAACAAAACATTGGGTTTTGAGAAGCTGTTTTAAGAGGAAACCTCTTCCTGAGTGGTGTTGTGAGAGATCAGGAGAGCTCGTGCCGTAAAGCCCATACAGGACAGCCAGTCTCGAGGCACGAGTGCAGGATAACCTCACCCACTGATCGCTGGCATGCTCCTGTGAGGCATCTTCAAAGGCTGAACTGAGAGTTTCCAGTGTTTTCCTGGTTTAGGCTCCAGCACAAGGAGGCATAAATGAGTCTGTGTAGTGTGTCACTTGAGCATGTTTGGTAACCTTTGCTTTTGTGTGCCTCATGACAATGTGATCAGTTACCTGCTCGTAACATTGCCCAGAGAGCTTAAGCTCAAGTTGTTCTTCCCAGGCGTGTGCTGGTGGTGCTAATAAACAAACACACCAGCTGGTGGAACCGTGAACAGCTGCAGAGCTGTGTGCAGTGCAGGACTATGTGGATTGCTACCATCATTAACCCATTAATATTGCAGGTATTCCCTGTTGAGTGCTTCTGGAAATTGTGCTGAAATGGGAGCACCCAAGTTTACTTTCTCACATCTGTCGTATGCTGCCTCATCTTAAACTGCCAAACATCAATATCTTCTGCGGATCTTAGACTGTTACACCACTCTATAAAAAGTTTAGAGAAGAATGTGCTGCTGTATAGATTTCAGACTCTAAGCACGTTATGAATAATACTGTCTTTATTTCTACAGTGGGAGCCAAGAAGAAAGGTTTGCTCCCGGGTGGAACAGGGAATATCCTCCTTCCCTTGATAGTCTTGCTCAAGAAAGACACTCTGGCAACTTCTCTGGCAGAGAATCACTTCCTTTTGATATCCAGGCACTCGCAGGCCTCCTCAATCCTCAGTTTGCCAACAGAGAGGAACCTTCTTTCAGCTTTGGAGCTAGAGATGGACCACGTAGTGACTTCAGAGGTGGGGAGGGGCACCATGATTTCAGGGGCAGAGACTTCCCACCACCTGACTTTCAGAGCAGGGACGAGTCTCAGCTGGATTTCAGAGGCAGGGAGCCACCCCCTTCTGAGTACAGGGGCAGGGAGATGTACTCTGGAGACTTCCGGGAGAGAGAAGGGCCCCCCATGGAATTCAGGGGTGGGGACATTCCCTCAGTGGACTACAGAAACAGGGAGACGTTCTGGATGAACTACAGGGACAGGGAGGCACATAGCGTGGATTACAGGGGTAGGGATGAGCCTCCGTCAGACTTCAGGGGGAGGGGGTCTTTTGATCTGGACTTCAGAGGTCGAGACGGATCTCATTCGGACTTTAGGGCGAGAGACGTGTCAGAGTTGGACTACAGGGGCAGAGACCATTCCTATTCAGATTTCAGAAATAGGGATGTACCCGATTTGGACTTCAGAGGTGTGGGCACCTCTGATTTGGACTTCCGAAACAGAAATGCACCATCGTCAGATTTCAGAAATAGGCACAGGTCCCGGGCTGATCAGGACTTTAGGAGCAGAGATATGCCTCCTCCTATGGACTTTCCAGACAGGGAAATGCCTCCTGTGGATCAAAGCCTTGTAGATTTTAGGCGCAACCAATCTACCGTACCTTTAGCAGAAAGAGAGGGCTCTGGATTAAGCACCAGCAAGAAAGACGAGCCTGCACTTGGTCTAGACAGAACTCCTTTTGGGAGTCAGAAAGGGGAATTTCAACACTCAGAAGCACCAGCCAGAGAAGAGGAATCCCTTGGACTGGGTCTCAAAGACAACGCTGCACACAATTTCCAAAATAGCTGCGGACCTCTTCCTACTCATCAGGACCAAGAGGAGCAACCTCAGACCTTTGCTAACAAGCAGCAACAGCAGCAGCAGCTTTCTGGGGGGGAGCAGCAAAGATCCGATTCTGATCTTGGGTTAAAGGGTGAAGATGACCTGGATTTCCTGGGAAGGCAAGATACGGACTACAGAAACATCGAGTATCGCGATGTGGACCACCGGCTGCCAGGGAATCAGTTGTTTGACTATGAACACGGCAAGTCGTTTTCAGAAGGCAAACCCAGCAAAGATTCTAGGCCCTATAAGAGCCTTCAGGTAGGTGGCTGTGTCGGCTGATGTTTCTCTTAAACGTGTGTTGTCCAGTGAGTGGAAGGAGCTGGGGGGGAGTCTTCTGTTCACATCACATCAGTTCTGTCCTAATTCACTGTCCTTCTCTGACAGTAGCCTCATGCTCCAGGCCACGTTACTGGGCACGCTTCCTATCTCAGAAATACTTTCTTCTCGGGAGAAATGCAATTTATCAGTTGAGAATTGCTGAATACGTGCAACAAGATTTGGTTCAGAAAGTCCCCAGTTTGAAAATGACCAGACAAAGGGAGGGCGTCATGGGAGGAGTATTACATAAAATATTTTATTTTCTCCTGGACATCTGCTTGTGTGTGCTGCCAGAGAGAAGCTGCTGGGAGAGGTGGGCCTGTGTAGAGCAGTGTAGAAGTTTACCTTTGTAATCAAATTTGAAATCTGAAGTTAATGATAACTACTGAGTTAATAGCTACTATTGAATTTTTCTCCCACTTCTGGAAAGCACAGAGAAGTTTTTTGCTTGTTTTAAAAACTTGGGGATGTACGTGATCCAGGACAAGGACAGCCTCTTGGCATTTACAGTTCTTTCTGAGTTGTGTATGCTGTAGACAGATGCTTCCTGGACCTGGATCTCGCCACGCAGCGCGATAAGCCTATGAAGCTGCTTCTGCTAATGTTGCAGAGCTCTCTGCATCTTAAAGCTATGGTAAAGATTTGAGCCATTCTGCTTATGGGCCTTTGCCTTTGTATTATAACCTGCTTCATTTTTTTGTGTATCTTGTGAGCTAGCCTGTATGATTTGTTAAAAATCCATTCTGATTGTGTGAACTCAAGGACCAGGATTACCGGACCTGCCCCAAGTATGTGAAGCCAAGCAAGCTCATTCGGCTGGGAGGAGTGCCTGAAACGGCCACCAAGGATGACGTAAGTGGGATGTTCTTCATCCAAAATCCATTGCAGGACTTTCAAAACTTCTACCAAGTGTTTCCAATCTTAGCATTTTTAAGCCTGGTGAGTGGAATTCAGACGGTCTGCCATTTTCCCCAAGGAAAATCCTGATTTAGAAGTGATGGCGGTGTTATTTTCTGATTATTCTGCTTTTTTGAGGGTCTGGAAATGATGACTTTCTCGCAGTCACATATGTGAGGTTGGTGGCTAAAAGCCTCGACTGCCAGACTCTCTTTAACATGCATTCCTTCCAGGAGTACTTTATATAGAGACAATATTTTTTATTTCTTATATTATATTTTGAGCCTGGCAGCCATTAGTGATTGAGTGAAGTTTTTCTTTCTTAGTTACTTGAAATTGCTAAAATGAGATCTCATGAGGATGGAAAAGATGTCTCCTGCTACTGCTGATTCTAATTAAAAAAAATAAAATAATCTAGGTTACAAGTTGGAAGAAGTTACCTTTCCAAAGGCTTCCACTTCTAATTAGAATGTTTTGGTGGCAGCTCCAGGCTCGAGAACACCTACGCACAGCAGTTTTTGCAAGGATTAGCTGTGGTGGTCTTCAGAGGCTCAATACTGAAATCTGGTTGGTAGAGAACTCATGGCAGAACCTGTCCATGAAAGGCAGTAAGATCCCTTTGACGTTAAACAAGGATCAGAGTGGAGCTATCTGCCTGAAAACAGCATGACAGAACACCTTTGAACGGTTGAGTTCTGGTGTAAATGGTGGTTGCTTCTTCAAACAAAAAGCAAGCAAGCAAAAATATTTCCCAAAACTCAAGAAATAGTTCTCAGGTACTGCAGGAACTTTTATCAGCAAAGTGTAGCTGTTTATAACAGAGTTAACAGAGGAAATCTTAAGGGAAGAGGAATGTACATCAGCAAGGAGTTTACTTTCTGGGATTTTATTTTGGAGGCTGAAGTGGATCCTTGGTTTTCCTGTAGATTCTCAACGCTTTCCGAGGGCCAGATGGGACACCTGTGAAGGACTTGAGGCTGAAAGATTACAGTTCAGGTGAGAAGGCTTTTCCAGTGCTTCTGGTTTTGGCTTTACAACCGGGTATTTTTCACACCAGTATTTACCTAGCCAGTTTGACTAAAGCCATTGATGCCATGATTACAGGTATTTTTGAGTGAAAACGCCCACTGGGTTTTGTCCTTTGCCCTTTTGTCTTCAAAATTGATGGCTATGCTCACTGTTACTTCAGAGCTAAAGCATGTGTCCTGGTGCTCCTAGCTGTAGGAGCAGCAGGAAAAAGCAGCAAGGCTGTTCTAATAGCCATCAAGGATAAAGCTAATCCTGACAAGGGACAGCACGTTAACTCCTTTTAGAGAAATTTATTAAATTAATATTATTAAATCCTTTTGGATTGTTCTCCATCTTGTTTCTGAGATGTTCTTGCTGTGGAACTGCACAAAGTGTCCCCATGAAACCTGATATTCCCTAACATTTCTCCTTTAGTAACATGAAACTGTTACCCTTCTTAGATATGAAGACAGGTTTAAAAGGGAAACAAAAAAAAAAAAGAGAAAGCAAGTTTTATAAACAAATAGCCAAACATTGGGTCAGGATGCTCTTCCTCATTTCAAAGAATGAAGTTTTGCTGTACATCTGAGCAGTGTGTATAGGATTCTGAAGAAGGAAATGCTTTACAAGGCTGCTTTGTGTGAGTTGTGCTGGAACAAAGCTGTGCGGTGGTAGGAAATGAGGGGTGAGTCCTGGGGAGCGTTCTGGGTTTCACAGTAGGGAATGCCTGGGAACAGGAGGGACCGTCTGAAGTTACCTCTCCTACTCTGATGGTAGTGAGCAGGCCCTGCTCCAAAGTTAATTTCTGTCATTTTCCAAAGAAAGGGAAAATGGCAGGGCTGTTTCCTTTGTCTCTTTTTAAACCATGGAAAGCAGGGACTTCTACCATCATCGTGTTTTCATATTAACAATATGGGTTGCATGTGGAGCAGCCAGAATTCTTGGTGTCAATCCATTATATAAAGGCTTTCTGGGTATTTAGTAGCTGGGGACAGAAACTGGGGCAGTTGGGTATTTCTCAAGTATATTTTTGTTTCTGGAAGCTGTCAAAGGAGATTTCACAACCTTCTCCTGAACCTTTGAACTAAAGAACACCCCTGTTACATAATCTGTCCTGGCCCAACAAGCAGGGCTTAAAGGGTGCAATCTTTCTTGCTTCCTCTCCTCTTTGCTGAGCACAGTGCAGCGTGGCTGTCGTCACCCATGCAGCACTGAGTGCGACCCAGCATTTGCAGCACATTCTTTTTTGTGCCCTACCTGGTGTGGTTTGCCTGTTGCTGTTTTTGTGAGACACGTAACTTCTCAGTAATAAATCAGCCTGAACTGGGAATGTTTTTATAAGTCTCTTCTTGTATATATTACTGGGACTTACTGCTAGAACTCACTGCCCTCCTTGGGGAACTGTCACCTCTTCCCCATTCCCTGTTCCAGGGGCTGCTCAGGCTGAGACGTGGTGTCTGGAGGTGTGTGTGTGCCCCACTGTTGCGGATGGTCGCACATTAAATGAGAGCTGCAGTTTTTCTGTTGTCTCTGTAAAAGCTGCCTTCTGTTTTGGTCTGTCTTGTCAGCAGCACATTGATTGATTTATTTATTTTACAAAAACTTTTCCTGGCTTACAGAAGCCAGGGGAGGAAGAATAAAGTTAAAACCGGCTCGTATTTTGTGAGCTATTTAAAGCTGTCGTTTAACCTTGTCCTTTCAACATCAGTAATTGAAGCTCTGTAGCATTATTCTAGGTTACACTGATGCTTCAAAGGCTTCACTCTGCATCATGTCCTGAGGCTGCAAATGCAGCTGCTAATTCAAACAGCTTTCTGATCCTCGTTACGCAAGATGGGTACATCTAGGACAATAAATGCTTCCTGGGTTGTGAAAATGTTCTCTTGCAAATGAGGAACTAGAAGCTGTAGTAAACTCAACGCGGCTTTTCACATGAGGTCATCCTACAGAGAAATGTGCAGAGTGGAATTCACGTTAACATCTGATAAGCTAAACCTGTCTCAAAGTAGAGGCCAGCCTTTTGCTGAGCACTGCTTTTAGAAGGGAGAGTGATGTGAGTGTAAGAATCCAAAGGAAAGCTCCTGGATTGCTCATGTCTGTGGTACACCTGGGCCCACGGCTGCGCAGTGTCGGTTCGGTGGCACAGCAGCCTGGTTCAGAGCAGTGGGTTGTGTAATGGTGAGCGCCGTCCAGAGATGTTAAAAATAACATGAGTCATGTGTGCCTGGACTTCTTGGCGAGAGTGGTGGGGAGAGAAGAATGCCTGCAGCTGCTGGAGAACAAAACCAGCCATAACAAATAGCACACAATTAGCTTGAAAGGAGGGAGGTTCAGATGGGCTCACGACAAGATAATGCTTATCCTGAGGGTGGTCTCAGCAGCTTCAACGCGATGATCCCGCCGTGTGATCTTCCTCAAGACTGTTCTGGGGGAAAATGTACGGTTGATTTTTCTTGGAAAAAAAAAGCAGTTTGACTTCTTTGCAAACACGTTTCTTTTTCTGTACTGTGTGAGCGCTGAGGGAAGCGCGTTTTCACCGAAATGTGCTAACCCTGGAATGCTGTTCTTAGTGCACCTGGTGGGATTCTGATATGCATGCAAGCTGCTTGTTCTTCACATTGTTTTGTCCCTGAAGTGCACAGACTGAAGCACTTTCTAGATTTCGAAAAGGCAACGAGAGACCTGGAGGAGTGACATACTTGTCTGAATCCAAAAGGCAGTTGTTTGCAGACAGCCATAAATATCAACATGAAACTTCATAGGATTACCCTCCACAACGTTACCTTGTGTTTCCTTGTGGCTGTGAGCTGTCACAGATGTTCTGAACTGACCCCTGTACATTTAGGCTGGAAATATATACCGGTTTGTGGGAGGAAGGGGGCTTCTTCCAGCGTAATGTTAGACACTGGCAGAGCTGTTAGGCTGAAAAGGGAAGCTGGAAGCTAAACCAAGTGTGTTTGGGCATATCTGTTCAATTAGTCATTACAGAGTGTAAACCCTGAGGTGGTAGTGGAGTCTTCTCAAAGTCCTTCAACTGTTTTAGCCTGTGATGTCTCCCGGTGCTGCCTGCTGCTGTTGCAGAGCTGCAGATGCACTGCTGCTTTGGTAGGTCCCAGGCTTGTGGCTGGCTGAGAAGGGTGGGCAGTGCTCGTGCTCATGAGCTTCCCCTGTCCCATCTGAAGGTCCTGCTCAGGACCTCCTGCTGTGGAGCTGTTAGAGCAGTGTGACAGCACCAGGCAGCTTCTGGCACAGGTTCTGTCATTCTCCTGTTGCTGCCTGTGAATGTGTTGGTGCTGCCAGCAACTTGACACGGATACCTTTTGAGCTTCAAGGAATCTAACGTGAACGTACCTTCTCCTGGTTTGGATTTTGATCCTGTTTTAAATTTCTGTCCTGCCCGCGTCTCATCAAGCTCTGTTTTTGCTTTTGTGGCTCACATCAAACATAAACAAAGTCTGAGAAGTCATCGTGAGTGCTTGATGTGCTCAGAGCACTTTGGGTGAATGCATATTCGTGTCCTGGAGAAGAGACCGTGCAGAGCTATCTTTATCCCGAAGGACTGCTTAGGATGAGTTATTCTCCCTTGAGAGATGCTGCAGTGGTGTACAAGTAATAAGTGAAAGCATGAAGCGTACTCTGAGCCTTCTGCTCAAATTGTTTTCCTGGATGCAGTGTGTGGTGGCCAAGCTTGGAACGTGCTTTCCAGCCAGGATTCACAGTGCCACCAGTTGGAAGAGGCTGTTTACGGAAAGTGAGCCTGAGAAATTGATGGTAGCCCATGAGGTTTTCCTAGCTATGAGCACACCTGGGGAGCTGAGAGGAGACTTTGCTGAGCTGGGAGAGCCTGGTGGAGGGGTGGCCGTGCTGAGATGGGGAGCAGCATGGCTGGAGAGGAGCTCTGTGGACTTGAAAGGGGGCAGGTGAGCTGGCTGCAAGCAGTGGGAGCAGGGAGGCCTTCCCCAGCCCTTTTATGTACCCTCTGAGTTGTTGGGTGATTTGGGCTTCTTCATCTCTCTTCTGAATATTCACTTTTGAATCCTGGCTAGGGATGCAGGAGTGCGATGTGGGAATCCTGGGGAGCAAAGTGCCACTGGAAATGGGATGACTGGAGCAGGGAGGAGCTCTCTGAGCAGCAGTTCTGCTGGGCCAGAGGGCTGCCCACATCCACGCAGGTGGCTGGTGCTGTAGGACAGGCATCCTCCCATGATGGAGGCAGGAAACACAGCATAACCCAAAATGGGACCAACTTAGCAACTTGTTCACGGCAGCTGCCTGCTGTTTTGAAAAACTTTTGTTCTAGGAAGCACCATTGGCATCAGACATAATTTATTGCTTGCTTAGCCATCTACGTGCACTAGCATTTATTTCTTATTTCATTTCTGTGGCCCTTACGTTGTGGGTGCTTGGAACTGCTCCCTTGTTCCTCCCTTTGTTAAATGTAATGCATTTGTTTCTAGGACCTAGCCAAGGGAGTTTATCTTGGTCTTGTTAAGCTCTGCCTCACGGGTACTCTGTTAAATATTAATAAGCCCCTTAGGCAAACCCATAAAAGGTGCCTTTTTGTTGTTTGTTAGTTTGTTTGTTTTCCCAAGTGCAGTCTGTTTTGTGTTTCAGAACAATGAATCAGCATTTTCAGGACTATTTCAGGTAGACTCTGAGATTTAAAATTGCATTCTTTACAGTACTGAATTTTAGTAAAACTTAGATAAGTCCCAAAATGATGGGGAAACTGATACAGACCTTGAGCAGTGCACCCCTCCGTACTAGGGATAAGCTCTCCATTTTCCTGGGCTGGAGTGCATCCCAAGGCAGGGAGATGTTCTCTTCTCAAAGCAGAGCTCCTGTTGTGGGTGGGAGCGTGGCTGTTCTCATGTCTGGCCCACCTGTAGCTGTGCCTTCACTCCCTCACAGCTGCTGTACGTGTACCTGGGGTTTGGGCTCGTGATGCTCCTGGAGGCCAGAAGTGCTGGGGAAACACTTTCCTTGTGCTGCAGCTGCCAGCCTTGGCTAGGGCAGGGGAGCTGAGCTGCTGCTCTGCAGGGAGAGGGGATGTTTCTGCAGGTGTGCAGCTGTGCAGCTCCATGCCAAACAGAGATCTTTGGTTTCCTTTCAGCAGTGATGCAGTGCCCTTGGGCAGAGCTCTCGGAAGGGCCGTTTTGTGGCTTCCTCAGAAGAGGGCTTGGTACCCACCCTGTGGGGTTTGATTAGGGCAGCTCTCACAAGGACTTATGTCCTTGAGTTTGGTACAAAGAACACGCCGTGGGATGACGTGACGTGTCTCTAATACACACTGTGGCACAGAGGTCCCTGTTGTGCTGATACAGAACACAGCTTGGCTCACCATCAAGGCAGGAAGAAAAGTCCCCTGTTGCTGCGTTCAGTTCTGCACGGTGAGGATTGGGTGGCCTGCTGTGCTGCATCAGCCACGATTCTGGGCATGGGGATCTCAGGTTCTTGTGGAGATGGGAGGTGAGCAGCCAGGGGCACACATGGGGCCGCCTGTGGAGGCACAGCCAGCTCACCTGCTGATCCCCAGAGCTCTGCGTTGTGCAGGGCTTGCCTTGTGGTGCTTAGGGACATGGCTTAGTGGGCAATGTTGGTGGTAGGTAGATGGTTGGACTGGATGATCTTAGAGGTTTTTTCCAACCTTAATGATTCTCTGATTCAGCAGGCAGGGAAATATCTTCAGTGCTGGAGCTTGTTTGTAGCCAAAATAGCCTGGCCAGGACTGAAAAAGCACCTAGTTGGAGTCAGTCCATGGTTGTTGATGCCAGTCCTTGTCAGTTTTCCCAGCTGTGTGGGCAGTAGGCTTTTGGCTAGTCTTGCTTGATTTTAGGGCAGCAGCGTGTTGCTTCTTGCAAGCCAAAGGCATTCTTGCCAATCTGTCCTCATCTGTGACGTGGTGGCTTGGGAGGTGGGAAGTGGAACTGCTGAAGTCTGTGTTTGTGGTGGTAATTGGCCTTGGTTCATGATTTACAGCATGGCCAACAGAGAAAGCAACAAACAGGCATCCATAAAACATGCTCACAGCCCTTGTGACATGCATGGTCCTTCTCTGTGACTGCTTCTAGAAATATGGTCACCTTTTTTTGCATCTCCAGCACAAAACTTCAAGGTTTTTCACAGCATGCTGACATTAGTGGATGAATTACTTTTCTGAGCCATTTGTGCTAAGTGACAGGTGCTGGAGGGCCAGGTATGCACTGGCAGCATTTTAAAACCAGTTTCCTCTCTGTAACACCTTCCCACATATGCAGCTTCCAGCCCTCCCATGGAGTTCCGTGATGGCCCCAGCCTTCCTTGGATTGCACATCTCAGTACAAATGCAATACTTTGTCTCTAATAAAGCTGTAATGTCTTAGCATTGTGGATTTTCCTCTCTCCTCGCTGTGCTGGTGTACAGACTGCTGTCCTTCTGGGCCACGAGGACAGCTGTTCGGTGCTCTGGCTGCTCTGTCACCATTCCTGTGGTTTGTGGGGCTGTGTGGACTGACCGCCTTTGAAGGCATCTCACGGAGATCCTTTCTTCTGGGCCCAGGAAGAAAGGTGGACTGTAGCATTAGACTTTCCAGTATATAGCTGCATTTTGTAATTTCTGATTTCACTGGTGTTCTCTTGTGCAGCGCTGTCATCAATGAGTGCGTGAGAGTGTAATTTTCCTATACAGAGGGACAGGATGAGGTGCCAACCCTTTTTCCAGCAGCCAGGTGTGGCTTGTGCGTGCTCAGCCCTGAAAAGAACTGGGGACGTGGCTTGTTGTGGCTTGTCCTAGTTGTTATTCAACAGCCAGCTTTTCTAATACAGCTCTTCAGCTTTAGGATCTCTGAAGACCAATTTATCCGCGCGGAAAAGAAGCCCGACAAATTTATGGAAGCTCTGAATCCACCAGCTGGTGCTGAGAGAGCTCTTGCTCTTGGCTCTGAGTGTGTGTTAACGCAGATGGATCGCTGCTGCTCCCTGCAGTGCCGTGGGTGCTCTCCCCAGGTTCACACCGTGCGGACAGCTTTGTTTTCCCTGCTGCCTGCAGCAGGCACTGCGCTGCTGCCCGTCCTCGCTGCACGGTGGGGCTTGTGTGTGCACACAGTGCCTGGTCAGGAGAAATGTGCAAAATCCTGTCTCCACAGCTGTGAAGACCAGTGTGTGAGATGACAGATCTTTCAGGGGTTGTGGAAGTCCTTCATGTTCCCCCCACACTTTATGCTGTCATTACCTTTGAAGCAGTAGAGCTTTCTTCAACAGGGATGAAACTCTGCAGGGGATCACCACTGCTGTGCTTTGTTCTACCACGCTGTCTCTGGAGAGAACGGGCACCAACATCCTCCTTGCTTTGGCAGGCTGGCTCTGCTCATGGAGACCCCATCGTTATCTTCTGCCCTCAGGCTGCTTGGCCCCATCTGGCAGATGTAGGCGTGAGTGAATGATGGCAGAGCAAGGACCTCCAGCATGGCTGCAGTGGTAAAGTTTAGCAGAGAGTCTTTTGGCAACCTGTTCTACAGAACTGCTTTAATAGGAGACCATCTTCATTCTCTTTCTTCTTCCAGCTGTAGGAGAGGCTCTTAGTACTGCAGCACAAGGGACAGGGTTTTCTAGCAGTTGTTTTTAAGCAAGCAAGTGCCATTTTACCTTGGACTCCGGGTTTCCTAATCCTTTACTCCTAGGGGAGGGTGGTAACATGACTTACTGCACGCACGTTCCTAGAACCGAGGAGCTGCATCAGCTTTCCTGAGCTGGATGCCTTTGCCATGTTGCCATCATGCCTTCTTTCCAGGAGTGTACTTTTGTTTGGCCTCTTAAAACTCCAGAGAGATGTTTCCGATGGCTTTGTGCTGTTTACAGCACGGATCAGAACGGTATGGTTTTGTTTTATTTAGATCTTCCACATCACAAACTGTCGTGAAATAACACGTTACTGTGTCGGTTGTTCAGCAGAAACTGTGCCTGTGTAGAAACAAGCCTTATTTTAAATCCCAAGTGTTTGATATTTTTATCTGAATTCACAGAACAGTAATTTGAAGTCGTGCTTTCAGGATTTTTAGCCAAACCGTGGCATGCTAACAAGGACCTGCTATTTGTTGTCAAAATTCCCTTCGCTAAAATGCATGTTTAAAAAGCAAAATGTTCCTTATCCAAATGTTTGCACAGCAGCTTCCTGGAGCTTTAAATGTACCCTTACTATTTGGTATTAGGAGATCACACTCCCTTCCAGTGCAGAAACCAAGCAAGCATGCTTCAGAAACATCCATGAAGGGTTGTGTATGCAGAGAGGCGCTTCAGGGAAAGCAGATTCCTTCACTGTATGAGTTCAGGTGTTGGGGGACTGTTGCATACCCCGTTTGGAAAGTGTCTGGACAAAGTAACTAATCTCCAGTATGTTCAGAATTATTTTTTTGACAGAGAACGTGTGATCACAAATACTTCTTCCAAAGCACAAAGCGTTCCATGCTGCATTCTACATTTTTTTGTGGATCCCACAACAGTGGCTTTGTGCTAAGCAGCAAGTGAAAGATCAAATTGAGAAGATACCGTGCTTTATATCTTCGTGTGAAGCCTTGCATGTGAATTGAGGCCACCTTGAGTCACATAAACCATGCTGTAGTCGTCAGCAATGATTCTGCTCTGCCAATTTGATCGCTTTGATTTTATCGCTAGGACCTGGAGGGTGCTGGGGGTACGCAAGAGATGGAGAGGGGAGGACAGCTTACCCTGGGATGCCTGTTGTGCTGCTCCCTGCCCTCTCCCCATACAGAATCCCCTGCCCTGCTTGTGGTAACAGCAGCTGCATTGCTGCATTCTGACAGGCAAACTGTGTGGAGGCTTCAGAGGGAAAAAATATGCAAGCTCAGCAGTGGCTGCAGAGAGCTGCCCCAGCCCACCAAAGGAAGTAGAGAGGAGGCACAGCAGCCTCTGTAGCCAGCCTCTAGCTGCTTGCTTTGGTTCCAAGTGGAAAAAAAATGAGCAAACATTCCATTTTGGAGGTGCAGTGTAGCAGAGCTGCTGTTCCACAGGCCTTCATTTCCGTGGGCTGTCCAGCGCACTCCGAAATGGAAGGATGCTCTCATGGAGCTGGGGCAGAGGTACCATCAAAAGCTGCTGCTGCTCTGTGGTTTCCACATAGTGAGCATGCAGGTCAGACCTGTGAGAAGGGGATGGGGGGTCTGGATTTAGGGTTGGGGGGGACAGGAGAGTTTTAAGCCCCTGTAGATCTTCAGTAGCCATTTGGAGTGGAGCAGCAGCTTCAGGATCATGGAATCACAGAACTGTAGGGGTTGGAAGGGTCCTCAAGAGATCATCGAGTCCAGGATGCTCTGTTGCATCCCTGCTGTGGCCCTGCTCAAGGCCGGCCCGTGTGTTACAGAATGCTGTGTTCCTGTGCAACCCGACCACAAGAAATGAGCATCTACCTGCAGCTGCTTTTTGGCAGGACGTGGAGCCACCATCTCTGGTTTGGGTTCCCATTGTGTGTGTTACTGCAGCAGCACTGCTTCAGTGGGCTGAGTTTGCTGGGGGTGAAGGGAAGGAAGCATACGAGGCAAACTGTGCTGCTCTGCCTCTTTACTGCCTCCGTGTGATGCAGGGAATGGTTGTGCAGTGTGCAGTCCTCCGAGCGGCTCCGCTTTGCTCCCCAGTGTATGGTGTTTGGTGGGGAGCTCACTGGTGTCAGGCTGCGTCAAATCCACGTCTAAAGCACTCGTTCAGTTCATCTGCACTTGGGTGCAAACTGCCTCTCGGGTTGGAAGGGTGGGAAAACTTGTGCAGTCTCACTTCCAGGCTGTCAGGAGCCTCCTTACCTCGTATGCACACAGGAACAAGGCAGCACTCTGATCCTGGCTTGCTGATGACGGCAGCTTTTGAAAGTCCTCCCTGTGAGCAGGAAGCAGGAGTCCTACAGGCTGACAGTTATTCAAGCAACCCTTTTCTAAACAGGAGGGAGAGAAGTGGCTCTGGCTTTGTGTAGGACTTCAAAGCACGCTCTGTGAGCCTACGTGCCATGGCACGAAGCAGCAGGGTGCCTGCCCAGAACAGAGGCAGGCTCCAGCAAGGGGCAGCACTGCTCCTGGAGAGCTGCTCTGCTGCCCAGGGCACTGCTGTGTTGGCAGAGGCACTGAGTGTGGCTGAGCTGCAGAACAGACCCTATGGGAGCAGCTCTGTGAATTTGTTTTTTTAGTGCTTCTGCCATCTGAAGCTGTACCTCCAGTTCCAGGTGCCCACTTGATGCAGCAGCATCAAGTGCTTTTAGCTGCATTCCCCACTGATGTCTTTCACTGAGCTGAAAAGCAGCAGACTGAGGTGCTCATATTGGCAAAAATGAGATGTGGAGAGGAAATAAATTTCTATGTGAAGTAGAACTGGAGCTAGATTTAGATTTGAGTCCTGTTGTAACAGTAAACGTGCAAAGAGTGTGGTGCTAGGTGTGCCAAGAGCTCCCAGAATGAAACAGTAGGGCTTGGTGATGGAAGAGTTCTAAATGGCCTTGGCTCTGCAGTGGTTAAGTTTGAAGATGATAAAAAAAAAAAAAAGAAACAGAAGGAAAAACTGGTGAGTGCAGCAAATGGCCTTTGGAGTAGCTTCGGAGGGACGTGGGGGTTATGGAGGGATGTGGGGGTTGTTTCCAGCAGGCTGGAACGCCTTGCCAGAGAGATGGACGTGGGGATTTGCATTCCCATGGCAGGGGAGGGCTTGAAGCAGCAGCAGCAGCAAGCAGCTACACACCTGGGCTGAGCGTACCTGTGCTCAGGTGGAAGGAGGAGGTGAGCTCCCTTGGACAGCTACGTGCCCAAAGTGGTGCAGCCCCATGCAGAGAGCTTTGCTCTCCCCCCTAACCAGCCAGAAGAGCAGCAGGAGGAGAAGCAAGCTTTCCTCTTGCTGTGTGCCTGTGTAGCAGCATGCCAGCCCACGAGCATCTGGAAAGCTCTGTGCTGGAGTGAGGTGGCCTTGGTGCGTAAAGGGGGAGGTTGTGACTTCAGGCTGTTCCTCGGCTCTTCTTGGAGCTCCTTTCAACAGCAAGGGTGGCTCTCAGGGTGGTCTGAGCTTCTGTAGCCTTTGCTCTGCCCTTTGCTGGGGAACACAATGTTTCAGTGCAGGTAACTGGAGTACAGATCAACAGCTGAGGATGGGGGCAGCCTTCCAAGAAAGGAGAGGAGTGAAGGCTCTCTGGTTTCTTGCATCTAAACTTAAGCTCCCACACTCTCTTATTAAATGTCAATAACATCTATTGGAAATAAAATGCCAGAATGAGAAAGTTGGAGTTACGATTCCTGCTCCACTGTGCTGTTTCATAATGCAAGGGACTCGGACTTCCAAAATAAGCAGGTGTTGAAGGGAAAATGACAAAGGTAATGGAATCCTGGTACTTCTTTCTGTAATACTGCCCAAATTAAAATGCTGGCCGTTTGTGTAGAATACATTTGCAGCAAGGTACTTTGGAGTGACCTACCAGCACTTGTTTTGGAAAGCACTGCCCCCAAAGGCAGTACAAAATGTGAAATGAGCATGGAAAATCACTATGCCTCAAAGAGAGAAAAAAAAAGTGATTATTCCTTGCCCTAAGGAAGGGTGTGCCTGTTACTGGGTTGTGTAAGGGGAAGTGGGAATGCTGCACTATTAAAATTCATGATAAACTGCACTGTTAGTCATCATCCAGCTAGTCCCTGGTTTCTCTCCTTGTCGTTCTGGAGCAGAGGGGTGGTGGTTAGAGGGTTTGTCACTGGAGGGAAAGGGAAATTGCATATTTAATGTGGCTTTCTTTATGACAAGGCACTAACATGACTCCCGTCTGTATTTAAATGCTGTCCCCAGGTTACGACTATGGCTATGTCTGCGTGGAGTTTTCACTCTTGGAAGAGGCCATCGGATGCATGGAAGCCAACCAGGTTGCTTTACACTTCGGTCAATGCTGCTAGAAGATTTTAAAATTTTTTTTTTGGTGGGGTGGTGGAAAGCCAAAAAAGTTGTTTTTCTTTTTTTT
>WBMW01005470.1:228725-265770 GCA_013396635.1 Penelope pileata | reverse complement strand
AAAAAAAAAAAAAAGTGTTAAGATTTGTGTCTGACTTGCTGCAAGGGAGGAAGCTAACTTCCAAGTTCTCAGTAAAATCCAAATGGAGATACTGAGAAAGGGAGTGGTGTGGTTCAGTTGTCCTTAGCCAACTGGTCCCCATTTGAGTATCCTCCAGGGCAGAGCGGTACGATCATCTCCAGAGACTGACAATTCATGGGGATTTTTACAAGCTGCAAAAACCAACCCCTGTGTTAGCTAGGCCTTACACTCTTTGATAGTTCAGCTATTTTCAGCAGGTTATCAGCTTTTCCTGTCAAATTTAATCACTTGTGAGAGCATAAATAGCAAAGCAGTGCCAGCCCACAGTGATGCTCTGGCACCTCACTAGCCAGCCTGCCTCTGTCAGTTTTCTGCAGGCTGGGAATAAATTTGGTTTGCAGAAGCATCGCCTTTTTGATGCACTTTAATGCCTATTAAACTGCTCCTGCCTAAGGAACAGTTGTTTTCCTCGCTCCATCCCTACAGTCTTTAATTCCTTTATAGGAAAATGCTTTTTATTTTGCTCTGCACTGAGCAGTACTCACACAAGATTGTTCCCAAATTTGCTACCTACAGATTTACCAGGTGCAACTGTCCATTCGGTGAGTGTAATGTGTATGTGCCCGCCGAGATCCGAGGGGTTTTTCAGCCAAATGCACCACGTTAGGGAAACACCCATCTTCAGCACTGCCCTGATTTTGCAAGAGGGTTGTATTCCCCCTGTATTAATCGCTCCAGCTAAAGCAACTCAAATGACTCCTGTATCAGTTGCCTTGTTGGTTGTGTTGGTGGCCATTTGTTGCAGCTCAGGGTCCACCCAACACGTGTGAGCTGTGCCGCATCGCCGTTACGGGCACTCTCTGTCCCTGCAGGCTCTTTGCCCCAGTGGGGCAGTTTGGCTGTTGTTGTCTTGCAGAACATGGGTGCAGCACTGCTTCCTTCAGCCTGATGGTTGGGCTGCTCCTCTTGGTCTTTTGTTACTAGTTGGCTGACTTTAATGAGACCTTTCTTCTGTTTGCAATGAGCTGCTTTTCCTTTGGGGAGGCACAAGTGTGTTAAATGGAAAATGAGGTTTCTGCCAGCTGAGTTTCTCCAAAATCATCTTCCCCTCCTTTATTCTCATGTTGAGAGGTTGTGGTGTGTGTGCCATGTAGCTTGCATTTTTGTTGCCATCAGACTTGGCAGCAGTGTTCCTGCCTGCGGGCACTGTGTTGGCTTCTTCAGGGACAGCTTTGGCGACTCGTCCCATGGTTCTCTGTGTGTGTTGGGATCTTTGGGTGCCTGAATTCTCTCTTGCCCTCCTTCACCTGTAGAAGAAGTGCACGTATGAGCTTGGTTTTGGGTGGGAGGTGAAGCAGCCCTCGTGTGCTGTGTCGCGTATCGTAAGGGCAGGTGAAGGAGGAGCAGCAGAGGGGTGCTGCCTGGATATATTGCTGTTTTCACTGAGGCAGACCTGGTTGTTATACAGATGGAATCAGGAGATCTATTTGAAGCTTAGGAGCAAGTGATTTATCTTGACTGACTGTACAGTGGCATCTCCCAAGCTCTCTCAGGCCGAAAGCTTAGCAGTGTGAATATTCCCTAGCTTTTGGTGCTGGTAACTAACACCTTTCTACATCCTTTCCATCTGCTTCTAAAGCAAGAGGACAAAAATGGGAGAGCTATAGCATGAACTTGTGAAAATACTGCTTTGCACCTTATTGTGGAGGTCTGGAGGCACGTGCAGGCGCGGCTGCTCCCAGCCTTGCTCCCCTGCCAACCTGCACTGGGTGCCATGCACCCAGCTCTGCTGCTGAGCCCAGGGACACCTCCCTTCCCTGCTCAGTTCTCATGGGAGAGGGATGCTTTGTGGGTGCCTGCTTTCTCTGAGCACATCCAACCTCTGTGTGGTTGGGAACAACAGTTGTGTGCTTCTCCTCCTCTGCATCCCCTTTTATATCCATTCACTGCAGTGCTTTGCATGTTGTGTGAACGCAGCTTCTAGAGCAGATCAGCCTTCAGGCTGGTGGTGTTAAAATCCACGAGGTGCTGTGAGAAGCAGTCACAGCCTGGGACTTTCCATTCTGAAAGCATCTGCAGCAAGCACTCACAGCCCCGTGGTTTCCCACTTAGATGCAGAAGGAGCTGCTTGTTCTCCCAGGAATGCTTCAGCTCTGCTGAGCTGTAGCCGTGTGTCTTGAGACCTGCTTGTGTGCTCAGCACTGGTGCAGCTTTAAAGAGAAGATGCGCGTCCACATGTGAAAAATGATCGTTTTCCTTTTGGTAGGCTGTACTGGGTTGTAGAATCTGAGGTGTTTCTCCAGAATGCCCCCTGCAGTGGAGGATAAAGCGTGCCTCAAGTGCATTTCCATGAGCATCCATCCTTAACTCACTGCATCCCATGGTGGCTGTACCCTGCAGCTGAGCGCGGTGCTGGCAGCTGAGTGTGTCCACCCATAGTCTGAAACCCATTTGTCTGCCAGGCTCAGAGTGCTGGAGGTGGTTTTGCCTTAAACATTGCCTTCCTGGACTGTCAGCTGACAACACAGCCTTTTGCTGTTCCTGTTGTTCATTAGGGCTGTGAATTTTTCTCAGGTCATATCACTGGCATGCATCTTCTTTTTCCCTATTAAACCTGCCCTGGTTTTACTGTGTGTATTTCTAGAATTGCCTTTTAGAGTCCTCTGCTCGGAGTGAGTGTGGAGAGAGGGGAAAGCCTTGTGTACCTCGGCTGAGTGTCTTGTATCAACATCCTGGTGATCTGGGAAACATGCGTGTTGCGTAATTTTCATGCTGGTGACCTGTGGGAAGCTTTCTCCATAGGCTGCCTTGTGATCAGATGGTTGCATTTCCAGGCAGCACAGCCCATCTGTGTTTTCTGTGTGGCTGATTCAGTGTTTGACCTTGTCATGAGTTCACCTGACATCACTGGGGCCTGACATACTGAGTCAATCGTTTGTTCATTCCTGCTCGTGTCTCGTTAATCACTGCGTTGTACAGCACTGACTTGGGACTGCAAGCCTCTGAGCTCAGGGAGGACGTGGGCAGCAGGAGGTCCTGGTGCTGCCCATTAGCCAGAGCGGGGTCTGCCTGCACCAGCCTGCACCTCCGGGTGCTGGGCTGCTCCTCTGCTTGGGAAGGCTGACTTCTCTCTGGTTAGAGATCTTCCTTGTGCAGGGAAGGGTTTCTTGTGTTGTAAAACGTGACACCAAAAATTCTGGTACTGAAAACGCTTCTCTGGACCTTTTTCTTCTCTCATCTCAGCCTGTTCTGTCATCCCAACTTTTCGAGCTCGTGTGAATCCTCTGAGTCTTTCCTTCCTTTGGCACAGGAGGCAGTAAGGAATCTTCTGCCAAAGACTTCACACACTCTTCCTTCAGCTAGTGATAGCTGCCCATTTACGTGTCTTTTCCAACCCTATCCAGTTAAAACTACAATCTTCTTTGCAGCTCTGTCCTGCCCTGTTGCAGGAAGCAAGCCATGCTAGCCAACTTATTTCAAGATGTGTGCAGATTTAACTGGAGGAGTTGTGAAGCTGCATCTTCTTGCTCTGCTCCTCTGATCCCTGCTTGCCCTGTCCCTTCACCTCCCTGTTCTTACTCCAAAGTCCTGTCCTCCTCTTTTCCCTCAGCCTCACTGTGTGACAAGGACTGTGTGCTCCGTTGCTGCTCTCTGACTGCTGCCCTGCAGTGGGGTTGTCCCAGTGGGCAGCTTCTGGGTGAGCTGCTTGGAGCATGTGGCAGATGAATAAGAGCATTCTGCAGCATCTCTGGTTGGTGCTGTGTGGCCAGCAGGGTTATCTGGGGACTCAGATGGTGCTGTGTATTGCAGAATTATCTGTTCCGTGTGCTGAAACTCACTTGGGCTGGGTTGTTCCAGGTAAAGCATCCCTCCCTTCTCCAAGTTGGAACAGTTTTCCCCCTGACCCCTGGGCAGTTATGCTCTGGTTATTTTTTTTGTTGGTTTGGGATTTTTTTTTGCCACTTGACATTGGCAAGTCCTTGTGATGGTGTACCTCTGAAATACCCCTTCTCCCTTCTGTGCAGATCTCAGATGCCTTGGTGATCAAGTATTTCTCTGTTGGGATAGATGTTCTGTTTGAAGTGCTGGTGAACGTTATGGAATAACATGATTTTCCGGAGTTTGTTTAAACAACTCGATCCATAGGTGGTTGCCAAGATGGATGTCCAGTTCTTTCTGTCCTATTGCATGGTGTGACCCTCCAGCGCTCGCAGTGCATTGCTCGCTCCTGTTGGGTGCCTCAAGGTGCTCTGCAGCACCAAAGCTGCGTGGACCTTTCAGGCCCAGCATGGCCCTTGTGAAAATGGGGATATAAAAAAGTTTTTGTTCATGAATGCAAAATGCAGCGTGTACCATGGATAACTCTGCTCTCTGCCCCTTCTGTAGGACCAAGTTCATTTTCTAGGGCACTTACTGGCATTACTGTCAACATGCAAAGCAGTGTCCTGTGTGATGTGGCATCTTGCATACTCCTCTTTTGAATTAGCTCATAGGTAAGATTTTGCTGTGGGACAGAAAGACCCGAGGTAGCCTTTGGATGCATTGCAGGATACTGATGCTGCCCTGTCTGTGTAGCTGCCAGGTCCTGTCCTCCCTACGTGTTAGTGGATAGTGTTGTCACAGCGAGAAAATCTTAGTCACAGATGCTCTATACAGGCACAGATACATCTTAAAACAGAGCAGTGTTCTGCTGGGCTGCTCTTACTCCCAGATTATGTCTTTTATTGTTTACGTTCATGGTTGGTTGGTTTTCTGTGAAGGTCTGTAGCAACTCTCAGTGCATTCTTGTGTCCCCACTTGGAAGTCGTGTATTGTCGTAGCATCACAGTGCTTCAGAGGATCGTGATAAACCAGCTGTGGTACAAATAGCACGCTGCTTCCATGGATGGATGGTGTACGTGGTCAGATGGGGATTTGGGATGAAGATGTAAAACCCTTTGATCAGGCTCCTGTTTGAAAGTTAGCAGGACTCACGCCACTAATGTGCTTCCATGCTTTTGAAGTCACCCTTTAAGTAAGCTGCTGACTAACAAAACTGCAGATGCACTATCAGAAATTCCCTCTGTACTCTTGAAAGTGGATGATATGACTGAAATTACTTAAAGGAAACACAGAAGCTGTGAGAGAGGAATGTCTGTATGGGTTCAGCTTACAGGAATAAAGGCATCTGAGTGAGCACGCTATTCCATTTCCACAGCAAGATAATTTCTATCACAGCTTTGCCATAATGGTTTGCACAAGACCTGTCACTGATGGCAGTCCTCAGCCCACTCCCAGCAATGTCAAGGGAAATGCTTTAGGAGCTTTTGAGCCTGATTGCCGTGCTAAGGCTCCATCTGGCCTATTCTGAGAAGTGGGAGCACACCAAAATGTTGTTACAGTTTTCACTCGATGAGTCGGTTTTGTCAGCTTCAGCACCAGAACTGTTTGTTCATGCTTGATGCTGTCTCGGTGGTGGTTGCTTTTCCATCCCCTGCTGCACGAGCTGTTGGATTGCTAGAATAGGAAGGTAAAAGGCTGGGTCTTGAAACTGAAAAAAAAAAAATCAAACAGCATCCTCCCTGGGATTAGGGAATGCAGAAGCAGTTCTTCCTTTGCTTCAAAGAATGATGGTCAGGCTGCTTTTCTGCAGAAACTGGTTTGCTGTGCAACTGTGGCTATGACTGACAGCATGAGCTAGAATTCACTCCAGACGTGGATTTTGGTCTGTTTTCTTTCCAGTGGAGTTTACGGTGGACTTATTTAATTGTGGAAGTCTGGGTACCCTGAACTGTGGTGCATTCAAAAAGGGAACGTTGTATTTTGCTGTGGTCTGGTTATGAGAATTATGCAAATAAAAAGTTAAATTCAGATGTTCCAAGTTCAAAGGTGCAAGATCACAGCTGTGGCAAACAGCAACTTTTATCTGTGAATTTCTGTTTCCATTTGGCTGTAAGTGGGGTGCTACTGTTCTAGAAATGAAGTGTGATTCCATGGAAGGTGGGGGCTGGCATCCCCCAGTGTACTATTGTGTGTTATGCATCAGTCACAGGCAGCAGGGAAACAGGTATTTAACACAGAAGGAAGCAAAGTGTTATCCTCCCCATTCTCCTTCAGACCAGAGGACGCCTTCAAGACTTATTAAAGCTCTAATACCTGCAAAATTCATAGACAGCACTGTATGCTACAGGAAGAAATCAGAGATAGGAGCATCGCTGTCATTCTGCATCACTCATCCTTTGTGCTTCAGAGGAAAGGCACCAAGTTCCCGTGCTCCTCTCTCACTTGAGAGAGGAAGGATTCCTTCTGCCATCACATCTGGTGACCTGTTGCACCAGAGTACTCCTGTGTGACCAGCTTACTGCACCTTTGGCTCTGGTTGCTCTCGTAGCAGGGCAACGGGGGAAAAATCCTGAAGCCGCTTTGTATGAGGAGGCACAGGAGAGAGGTGGAAGACTCCTCCTGCTTTCTGCAGCGACACAGAAGATGTGAAGAGCACGTTTGACCTACTGCAGTGAAGTGTCTGATGCAAAGTGGCATTCTTGCACAGTGTGTGGGCATTGACAACTACCAGATGCTACACCCCAACGTCCTCCTGCGTCTCCGCAGCTCCGTGCCACCCAAACACTCCGTTAGTCATGTCTTCCCCAGGATGAGCAAGCAGCTTCCAGAAGCCGCTTCCCCGACAGGAGAGTGGTCTCAAATCAAGTGTGTCGTAATATAATGAAGTACATTTTAATGAGGGTCAAAGCTATAAAGCTGGAAACATGAGATTCAAGTGTTTAAATTTCTGAGACTATCTCCTTTAGAACAAGAAGAGGAAAGTGATCCTCTCCTGTTTTCATAGACAGCAGGGGAAATCTTAGTTTTTGTGATGTACAGCCGTATCTCAGAAGAAAATTTAGCAATATTCAGATGGGTTTCATGTACCAGATTTGAGCCAGGATGGCAGTAAAAGCCCGAGCAAACATTTGCTGTACTTTTCCATCAAGGATCTCAGGAGAAGAGTTACCAGAGAAAGTAATGTAAAGTCCTCAGAATCCTAAGATGTATTTTCCTACATGTAAAATCAGGTTGAGAAGTCTCACTGGGAAGCTCTTAATGGTATGAGTAAGGTAGTTTAATGTTTCTAGCCCCAGGTTTTTGAAGGCCTGTTTGATTCTTCCCAACTTGTGATATCACAAGAGGAGGGAGAGAGCTGGGGTATTTGGTTTCCTGCACCCTGACAAAGTGTTCTTCTGTGCCTGGTCCAGGTGGGATCAGTGTTCGTCCCATACCACTGCCTGCTTCTCTGCCCATCACCCTAACTTGGCTTGTCTAGTTTTCTTTTTTACAGTGCATATTTGGCCAGTCATTAAATGTGAGAAGTGGATTCCAAAATATTCAGTAGACACCTCTTAGTGATAGGCAAAGGATTTATAAATTGGTTCTGGGAGGAAGAGCTGAAAGCTGGAGTCTTGTCCTGAAGAGCTGAGGTCAGGTAACACGTCCTTGGAGCCTGGATATCTGCATAAGAGAGTCATCTTCTGCCCCCTGACAGGGCACTGAGCTCCTTCCTCCAGCAGGTCTGGGACTTTGCCAGGAAGGAGGGCTCTGGGTGTACCCCTGGATGAACCTCTCACACCTCAGTACATCTGAAGGAGGGACTGCTGGGTGCCAGAGGAGCTGTGCCACCCACTGGTGTTTGTTACAGCCATGCCAAGCTGGCAGAAGCTCATTTCCTCCCAAAGAGCTCCAGTAGCTCTGTTCTCACTCTGGGCCAGGCTTCTTGTGCAAATACTGACCAAGGTTAAAGCAGCAGCTCCCAAATCAGCTCCTAAAAGAACTGTTCAGAGGCTGCACCTGTTCAGATGCAGAAATCTGTACAGCTGCCAGCCTGAAGATGTGCCAGCTGCCTTGGGGCTCTGCCCAGGCATGACTGTTGTGGGTCTGCATTTAGCTTTTGGACAGGCTACTGTGGGGTCACAGTGACGGGCTGGGAAGCATCGTTTGGAAGGCACAGGTAAGTGCTGCTGGTGCATTTCCCCACACAGCTGACCTGGTTCTTTCTCTGCCCTTTTGGAGTCAGCATCAGGCATGCACTTTTGCCACTAAATGAGAGTTTGGAAATGTTGAGAAATTGATTCTCCAAGGACAAAACCCTCTTTTCATCATCCATCCTCTTCCCTAGGTTTTGGGTCTTCTCATAGCAGAGAGGATGCTCCCCAAGGAGCTTGGCTGCAAGGAAAGCATTGCCAGTGGTGGCTCTGAGTGCTTGATTCACTGGGTGCAGAAGTGAGTTTGGTGGCATGGGGAGGCCTTTCAGCTCTTCTTACACTTTTACAGTCACTGTGTTCTTAGCAGATGTTTGCTGCTGTGCAGAACATCCTGAACTCTATTCACCATGCAGGTCAAGCTGTGTTAAATTCAGTGTGTAATCTCACGGCTACGTGCTCTGGTCTGCCTGTGGGATCTTTGAATACATAACAAAATGCTCTGAATTGTCTAGGAGTAAATGTACCCTTTTCAGGCAGAGCTTTCCCGCCTGACTTTTTCCCAGCAAATTTCTGTATTGGGATTCATTGCCAGTGATACTGTGCTTCCAATATGTAAGTAAGGAGCTGGGCATTTCCTCATTGTTCTCCCAGTTTCCTAATGACCGTTGCTAATTGTAAGGTGCCCCTGGGGGAAATGCACCGGAAGGTCCTGGGCTGGATTAGTGCATACAATTGCATTGTGCTAATGTGTTTAATATTTATATTGTTTAACAGCATTAAGGGATGAGATGACCTTTGAGGAAGAAGGTGGTCATACAGCAAAGTATATCTCCAGGCACCAGGGCAGCATTTTGGAGAGAGAGAGAAAATCTGTGCTAGGAGCAGAGGGAGTCTTCAAAGCAGCTGTTGTCCAAACACAGTCCAGGTAGCAGGCCATGATGAATCAGAAAGGGAGTATAGATGAGGCAGAGCCATGTGGACCCTTTCCTAGAGCCATCTATGAATAATTACACTCAATAATTATGTATTTAAATATATTTTGATAGTTTAAGTGTGCTTTTCAAACAGGATACAACTTGAGTCATGCTCTGCTGGGCACTTGAAGAAATGTTTGACATATGTGACCTTCTTAGCTTACCCCATACTATAAACCCTTAACTATCCACGCTCCTCTGAGCAGAGCCCAGCCATGAACAGCAAAGTGCAGAGCTTGTCCTGCTTTAAGCTGTTATCTGCAGATTCCCCCTGGCCCTTGCTGTCCTCTTCTGACTGCGTAGAAAAGACTTTCATTTTAAAATTTTCCCATTTGTTCAGTGATCCTATGATGCTGTTCTGCAGAGGTGCCCTCTTCAGAGAAATAGTTTGGGGTGAGGGAAGCTGGAGGTTAGAGTTAGCTGGAAAAGGAGAAGTTAGGGCTTTCAGTGGAAGGTGAAAGATCCAATCTGCTTCATCAGATCAGAAAACCTTTCTGATGTGTTGAAATCTCATTAAGGGGCAAGATGCAGAAGCTGTTCATGTCGCCTACCATCCAAATGTGGTCCTAGAACGTGTAAAGTCCTGGGCACATGGCTTGTTTTCTCAAGCTGCAACACAAAGCTGTTATCCTTCCTGAAGCCGTAATTTGCAGCCTGCCTGTTCTGTTTTGATGACATTCTTGGAGCAGGACTGAGTGTGCTAACAAGTGGAGCAAATGTTGTATTTAAAAGATAAGCACTTTGAGAGTCCCAACTTGGAAGTCAATTGGAGTTCAAAAATCCAAGCAATACAGTGGAGAGAGCTGGCACAGTTTGAGAGGCAGTTTCTGTGTCTCTTTGCAGACAGGATGTCAGTGGGGGGGATGAGTTGTAGAAAGATGCTGAGACTTATTTAAAGAGAGCATGGTTGTTACCCAGGGAATTAGAAATCAGAGGAAGAAAAGCAGAGATGCCTCAGCAGGGTAGCTGGCTGTGCAGTGGGCAATGGGTTTTGTGGGAAAGGAGTTTGGGAAGGAAGCACAGAGTGCTGTCTGGGATAAGAAGAGCCTTATATAGCCTCTTAATCTGTTATATTTAGCTACTGTATCTTCAGGACTCTTTAGGTTGTCCTCCTAATGGCTCAGCTCTGAGCTAGTGCCAGTTTTGTTTAACATGCATCAGTGGTGTGTCTGGAGTTGTGTCCTGTTAGCTCAGGATTGCTGAGGACGTCTTTGGGCTGTCTGTCTCAGGCCTCCTCTGTCCTGGAAGACAGTGAGCTCTGAGCACACCTTGCTGCTTGGTGTCAGATGAAACTAATGCCTTGCTACTGAGTGCTCCAAAGTAACGCTTTGTGCTCTTCAGCTCCCAGCATCCCTGATGCCCAGGAGCCAAACATCCCCAGGTGACCACTGACACCACGTTCCTGCAGGATTCGTGGCAGTGTTGATCTTGGTAGAGACCTGTATTAGTACACAGGAAGGTTGTTTGGATCCCCTCGGCTGTGTAACTGTTCCCCATGGACCCACCACTTGTCAGCCCACCCCTTCCCCCTGTGCATCTGGAATCACCAGCCTGTGGCTGTCTTGACCGTGGTAGATGAGGCCAATAAAAAGAAATCCCTGTGCTGCAGGTGGTCGGGGAGCTCGAGCAGGGGGTGGAGAGCCTTTGGGGAAGATCCCACTGTGCTAGGAGGAATTTGCTTATTGTTACTGTTGCTGGAGGAGATGCCAGATTGCTGCAGTACCCAGCAGCAGGCCAGGCTGCTCTTGGTTTTTCATCTCTCCATATCACGCTCTGTTTTCTAAATGCCTCATTACAGATGGATCGTGGTTTGTGGGTTTACAGCTTTTCTCATCTGCTTTTTGTCAGAGGTAAGCAGATGCACTGCCTGTTGCTCTGTAGACTGAGGCCCTTGTACAGCAGCTGCCAGGGAACTCGGAGATAAAAACTTCAGCATATGGGAAGACTGGGATCAGAAGCCAGGCTCTGTGGCTGAGATGATCTTGTTTTGAAATATACCCAGCTGGTCTCTTACCCTCCCAGGTGCCTCGCTGCTGGCCTGCCGCTCCATCCCTGGAAGCTGCTGCCTCGCGAGTTCCACGAATAGCTGGGTCAGAGGGACCTTTGGTCTTTGACCCTCTCTGTTTTACTTGAAGATGAATAACTTGAGGGAGAGAGCATTGTGCACTCCCCGCCAGCCTCCCTCCATCCTCTGTGCAGAGATGTGAACCGTGCCAGTAACACCGGATGGGATTGTCGTGTGCATTGTGGTGTTGTCAGGGCTTTTAAATTTGCATTTGTAATCCATATTCAAATTGGAGGAAAACCTAGAAGCAGTCTGACTTGCAGTTGCACGTGGATAACTTCTGCTGCCAGCCACTCGTCCCCCTGTGCTGCAGGAGCTCGCTGTCCCAGCAGTGCTGCTGGGGCTCTGGGCTCCCTCTGCATTCCAGGCTGCCTCCTCTTCCTCTGCCTCCTCGGCTGTGACCTGGAGCTTCCCAAGGCAATCAAAGCTTGTCATTAACCAGTTAAAATCATGTTTAAATGATTGTTGTGTAATGATTTTTGGATAACAGTCCTAATTACAGTAAATACGCATGAGAGGGCTGAGTTAAGTGAGGTTAATGGTGGTATTTTCACGTGACTGCTTTGCTGTGCTGCCTGTGAGCGTTCTTTTGTCATAATCATATGCCATTTTACATCTGTTTGCAAGTGGTATTTTCAGTTCACTTTAAACATGTGGAACCATATCAGTGTTATGACTTGGTTATTAGTTAGCAAGATGGACACCAGAACCTTTCGGCTCATGGCACAGCCATTTCCCATGCAATCAGTAGGACAGTATGAGTGAGCAGGGAGCTGCAGTGCTGCGGGGTCAGGTGACAGGTGCGTGGTTTGCTTGGGGTGCAGGCACCTCCTCTGAGCATGAGACAAGGTGCCCTGTGCTCCGTTGATCTGCAATCTTTGATTATAGCTAAGGAGAAGATTCTGGCTCACTAATCCCTATGGATCTCCAAAGGTGAGGCTCTCAGGCACCCATGGCCTTACTTGTGACACAAGGGATGGTGACACGTGGCTGCCATGCCCCAGGAGAGCCTGAGCGCGGTCCGCCATCCCACACAGCAGCACTGCTTGCTGCATCCCCATCTCCATGCAGTTTGGCAGCCCCTGGTGGCTGCTGAAGCGTGCCCTGCGGGGTGTGATGCTTGGAGAGCTGTCAGCTGCTTGGGAAGAGGCTCAGAAGTGAGATCCTACTGTCATTTTTAACATTTGGCCAAATTCAGCGAAAGCAAAAGGCTGGATTGATGCGAGCAACTGTGCCGTGCTCCAGAAGCTCTCCACGTGTCAAATTTTCTAGGTCACTCTTAGAAGCTCTGCATTTTTTTCGAAGAAACTGTTAGCTAGATCTTTGACATTGATAACTTGCATCTCCTGTACTCCCAGCCTTGGAGAGTACAGTGATGCTTTTCTGGCAAGTTTCCCCCGTCCTCAACTCCCAGTCATCATCATTAGAAGTTGGGATGGTCTTTGCCAGCAGATTCTCCTGGTGTAGCTGCCGTTGATGACAAGGAGCTTGGAAGCTGCTCTCGTGGTAATATTGGGCTTTTGTTGCTGAAGCCTCGTGCCCAGCTGACATGGGGTCTCCAAAGGGATTTTGAAAGGGTCCCATCCTCTGTGAATATGATGGCTAAGGGATTTTCCCTTTATTTCCACTCTCTTAAAGTAACCTATTCTTGTGGTTTTTGGAGTTTCACATCTTTCTGTCCCTGCTTGCTGGAAGGGCTTTGGGACATTGCTGCTCGCTGTGTGCCCTCGTTGCAGAAAGGCTTTCTGGTTTCATGGCATTGCTCTTCAGAGCACTGCGTGGTGGGATTGCTCAGGTGCTTGGGGGCTGCTGCCAGGGGTGTTTGTGTGCTAGGCCATGGGCTGCTATTCCAGATGGTGCAGATTTTGGTAGCTTTAGCTGCAATCCTTTACATTCTGTTGTGTCACTTAAAACTGTAATCCAGTGTTCCATCTCCAATGCGCTGCTAAGTGAAAAAAGATGTATGATTGCATTTGAAAGCTATCTAACAGTAGCATAAAACCTGGATCCCAGCATTAAATCCTGATGCTCTGCTTTCAGTTTAGAAATCAGGAAACAAAAGTAAAAGCTGCTCATGCCCTTGAAAACCTAGGCATTTCCATTTCCATAGTAGCACGGGGCTGTGCTGCTCGAAACCCTTCGCTGGTGAGTCACCCTGTGTTTACAGCTGGGTTTGAGGGGGAGGTTCCACACTGGGAGGACCAGAGAGACATTTCTGTAGCATAATGATTTAGAAAGAAAAGGCCAAGCTGCTCAGAAGTACAGGATGTTGAACATACACAAGGAGAGCTACCAGGCATAATGAGTCAAGGAGAGGTCTGTGACAAAACGTGTACGTTTGGAAGAGGTTGTTACTGTCTGGGTACTGCCATGATGTGGCATAGTCTTGGTTTGCCTTTTTTTTTTTTTTCTTCCCCCTCTTGCACTCTTCACTGAAATACTCTGAAAATCTTCATGGTTTCGCAAAGATCTGCTCAGCTGAAACCGGTGAGCTGCAAGGGAGAGTTGTATCCAAAATACCTTGCAGAGAAAAGGAGGAAGATACAGCTGAAACAGAATAAGGAGTGACAGGGATTAGGAGAAAAAAGATTCTGGAAATATTTAGGATGGATTCTATTAACAAAATGGGGGGATAAGGAATTTAGTCACCGAGCTGCTGAATCCTGTGTGTGCTAAACAAAGGGCTTGGTTTTGTGTGTTAACTGATGATTGCAGCCTTGGAAGTGGTTATATCAAGAAGTCTGTAAGAGCAAGCTTGAAAAAGTGAGCAGGCAATCAGCAGGGTATTAAGGAAATTAGTGACTAATTATGCAAGTGACACTTTGTGCAGTCTCCAAGAACTGAGTTTGCAGCAGAGACCAGCACCACACGCACTTAAAAACCGTCTTCCATAAAACCAGGAATGATCTGAAGGCTTTCTGGCGAGGTTTGCTCTCAGTAGCTGCCAGGAGGATGGAGCTGTGATGCGCTCCCTGCCAGGGGTCCTCAGCCAGCTGTCCTTGTCTGGAGCCCATGGGCAGGGCTGTGGCCACAGGAAGCCGGGGCAGCTGCTGTTCCCTGGGCTCCCCTGGCTCAGGGCTCAGCGTGGCTGTGCTGGTGAGGATGTGCACCCTGCCTTCTCTCCCTGCCCCAAGGCTGGTGCTCTGGCTGCTCTCCTGTGCATGGCTGATGGGTGCCTGCCTGGGAGGGGAACCTCCACCTCCAAAGGATCCACAGCCCCACGGGGAGAGCCTTCATTTCTGTTTCCTCACTCGTGAGTTTGCTCACATGCCTTTTGTGAAGGTAGAGGCATTCTCCTGCACGTGAAACACGGGCAGTGCTCCATGCTGTGAGCAGCCCCTGTGCTCTGGGAAGACACACACTGGCCCTCAGCAAGGTCTGGGAGCAGCTCGACTTTCTGAAAGGCAAGGGGAGAGCAGGGTTTGGGTTCTGGGCAGCAGAAAGGAAACCCTGGAGGTGTTCAGTGCCTATAGGACTGATAGGAAGGAACAGCCTTGGTCTGTCAAAGCAAGCTGCAGGAAAGGGGAGGTGGTGGCACCCCACCTCAGCAGTGCCTTTGGTCTGCAGCTGTCTCTGCTGTGTGATTTCGGAGGGGCTGAAGGATTGCTGCTGTGCCATCACCGAGCGATTCCCTCCCGTGAACTCTTCCCACCTGCCTCTCTTATTCCCTAGCATGTCTGTCACAGTCAGCACAGCAATTTATTCATGGATGTATCGTGACTTCTGAACAACAGCCCTGGGAACTTGTTTGCTCATGACCATGGTTTGCTCCGTACCTCCTCAGTGTGAGCAGATGGTGGGGTCAGGGCACCTGAAAGCTTCTGGCTCCCTCAGGATCCCCAGCACAGCTTGGGGCCATTTGCAGCCCCCTGACACCTGTCTGTATGGACCTGCAGAGTGCCTGCTGTCCTGGGGGTTAGGTCTGGGTCTCGTTGACACTGTGTCCCATGTTGTGACACTCAGCGTGCATCCTATGTGCGCAGGCATGGGCTATGTCAGGTGGGAGCTACCAGGAGCCCTCTCCATGCAGGAGCTGGGGGCTCACACCTACTCCTTCATTTCACCCTTGAAATCCCTGTGACCAGCTGCTGGTGGAATTGCTGGGCTCTGTGACATGTGAGCTGCAAGCAGTGTGCCCCATCAGCAGCCCAGCCTGGTGGTGGCAGGGGGAAGGAGGCTGTGAGCTGCCTCCTGCCACCTTGGGGACAAGAGCCAGTTCCAGCAGCTTCCCCTTCGTGCTCTGGTCACTGGCTCTGCTCTGGGAAGTGGCAAAGCCTCTCGTGCCTGGTTCCTCTGGAGCCAACCTGCAGCACTGTAGCCCCATGCTAGAGCAGGGTGCAGGCAGTTTCCCTCCCTGTCCCAAGGCAGTTCTCCAGCTAACTGACCCCGGAGACTTTCTCCCCTCTCACCCCGTTTCACTTGTGAAACCTTTGGGAAGCAGAGCTTTAACCCTTTCCTTGCCTCAGTAACCTTTGTGTGCTGGGCGCAGTTGTCATTTACCCCCTTGTCTCAACAGGGAACTCTTTCGATTGGTGGCAAAGAAGTGACCCTTGAGTACACTCCGTGCCCAGAGTTTTGGCGCTGCAAACGTGTAAGTATGCGATCAGAGCTGCGTTGTGCCTCCCCTGCTGGCTTCTCTGGCTGCAGCAGCAGAGAGGAGCGTTCGTCTTTGCTCAGTGGCTGAAGATCCTTAAGAGTAATACCTGTCCTGAAGCTCTAAACTTGGCTATTTTTCCCTACCTTGTTTTTGGTACCACCTTGTGACTGCATGTTGCTTCGGTCCAGGAAGCACAGAGCTTTATGCCCAGGGCAGCTTTGTCCCTGGGCAGTGGTTTCCTTTTAACATGTGGAGTAGTGTATGGATCCTTTCTGCTTGCCCAAAATGAGGCAGCAATTCCACCAGCTGGAACAGAGCAGGTTTTCATTCTTCACTGCCCAGATAACCAGAGCTTTCACGGATGCAGCAGTGCAAACCTCCTCTCTGTTGCCACTCAGGAGCCTGTGGCTGGGTTTGAGTATAGTAAATTCAGCAGGGAAGGAAGCATGGAAGTAAATCCAAGTCCAGACATGGGCTGACTTGGGCTGGAACTGGCCTGGCTATGGGGGAGCAGAGCTGCTCGAGTGTCAGCAGTGTTCCCCTGCCTTCCTCTAGTTATCCCAGCACTGGTGCTGTCAGTGACAGAGCAAGGGAGGAGGGATGCTGTCCCCCTGCCCACTGCCTGCAAACCGCAAGCTTGCAGCAGGGTGGGAAGGGGCTCCTTCTGCTTACATTGCCACCTTGACTTGTGGGTCACGCTGGAGTACAAAGACTGTCATCAAGGTTAATTGGATGTCCTTTGCCATTGTTTGGGGCTAATGCTTCCCCCATCTGGGCTTGCAACTCATCAGAGATCGAGTGGAGGCAGAAGTTGCTGAAGTGCTTTCCCAACAGCTCTGGGTGCAGTAAGTGCTGGAGCATGTCCCTGCTGCTGCTGGCATGGCCTCAGAGCCCTCCTGTGCCCCAGAGCACTTGCAGGGCTTCAGCTGGAGAAAGAAATGGTGTGAAAGAGAAGCATTGCATTTATAAAGAGCTTGGAAAGGAAGTGAGGAATGCTGTGTTCGGAGAGAGCCACGAGGACACGGTGGGATAACCAGCCAGGCCCCAGCAGCTCTACCCCTCGCTTGGCAGACCCTGTTTGCTGACTGTCCCTGCGCAGCAGATCATGTCAGTACCTCCAGGTGCTCTTGAACTCAGAAGGACCATCACTGCTCGAGTTGGTTAGAAACAGAGGTGACTTGGGATGCTTTGAAACAACAGGGTGGCTGGCAGCGTGGAGCCCTGCATCGCTTGGGAGGGGAAGGGCCCTGTCTCAGGGGTTGGTGAAGTTCTCCATGCTGTGAACACAGCTGTGCTCAGGAGTTGTGTGGAACTCCTGTTCCCAAGGCTGTGCCAGCTGTGGGAGCATTCCCTTTCCATTCCAGCCATTGCCCATCCTGCCTCTCAGGCTCTCACTGTACCTTTCCCACGGCCATAACTTACTTTCTGAAAGTACTTCAGAGTAATCCAGCCTGCTGGAGTAGGCTGTAACCACACCTTCAGAACATGACTTCCTCATGCTCTACATCTTCCATTGCAGTGTAAAGTGTGCACTGTTGGCTACAGATCTTCCTGCTCCTATTGCAAGCTCCCAAGAGATGGTGAGTATGTCTGATCCTCCTGTCTTTGGTCAGTTAGAAGTCTCATCTGCCCTGACAAGTAAGTTTGTCTTCTGGCTTCCCCGTGGCTTCCTTCTTGGTGGAACTGGCTGAGCACTGTGTAGAAGGATTATTAATTTTGCTTCATTTAGGCCCTTTCCCCTGTCCACACTGCAGATGTTGCATGCTGTGTGTTGCTGCCAGGTTCTTGTGAGGCTTGGTGTCCTACCACGAGGCAATTCCTTCCTGTTGCTTTGGCATTGTCCTTCATCCAGAGCCATGGGTGTGTGCCCTCCAGGTCTGTGAGCTGGTGCTGCTGCCCGAAGGCAGCACGGCTCCCCCCAGTCCCCCTTCTTTGGGAGATGCAGCTGCATGATTTTGGTGTGACTCTTCTGAGGTTCTCAGGTTTGAGGTGAATCTGGGATGTGAGCAGCTGAACTCACCTTGCTGACTGTAAGGAGTGCATGGAAAGGAGCTCAGCTCCTCTGGGAGCTTCTCCCACCGGCACCTCTGCTTTTGTGGGTGGGATGGCTTGACAGCCAAAACGTGTTCCCTAGAGGAAGTGATTTCTTTGGGCTGAGCCCAAATTCCAGGCCCTCTGGAAGCTTTGCCTTGCCATCTTTGAGCAGACTTCTGATGTTTTGTAATTCTTGTGCACATACCTTAGGTACAAGGACAGTAAAATAACTGCTGGTGCAGAGTTCCTTATTTACTGTAGCACTGTCCCTGTGGATACTGTGCTTTCCTTGCACTGTGGCTCCTCTACCCAAGTTAGAAAGGCAGAATTTGCATAGCTGGCCCCCTTGGTCACCACAGCTGTGTGTTGTAATCAAAACTACCAAGGAACAAATTAAACAGAACCTTTAAGATGCTGTGAAGACTGATTGCGGTGCATGCTTCACACTGGCCTGTTTTGCTGATTGTGAGGATGCAATAAGGTAATCTCTCTGTGACTGTCCATTAATTGTTAGGTGAAACAAAGTAAGGCTCTAGGCGTAAGCACTCATTACTGCAGCTTTGCATGGGTTCTTGCATGCTTTGTGACTGATGGTTTTGAAATGGGTTTTAACGTGCCTCTCTTACAGGGAGCAGAGCAGGCCCGGAGTCCAGAGGTGGTCCTGAGGGAGAGGACGCATCCGCTGAGCAAGAATTCAGTAAGAGAAGCATTCTCCCCATCTCTGGGGTTGTGGTTATGTCTGTGTAATTTGGTTTCATATGTAAATTCCTTCTGAGGTCATGATCATGAAGTGTAGCCAAAACTCTGCAAACAGGACAAATCAGTACAGGGCTGTCCAACGTGAGCTGTGCTAACAGCCAAGCAAGTCAGTGTGCAGCTTTCCCAGTGTTTGCATGCAAAGTGATGATGTGTTCTGCCCTGCTGCCCACTGCCCAGGCACAGTGAGAGCAGGGAGGTGCTCTGCGGGATGTTAAAGAGCGAAGCTACACTGTGCCAGGCCTTGTGCTCTCACTTCCTTCTTTGTGGGAACAGACTTCAGCAGCAGGTACAGGGCTGGTGACATCTGACCTTACAGCCCCACAGCTTAGGCTTCCCTTTGTAACAGCTTCAGAAGCTCAGGATCTCTCTTGGAGTGAAGCCAGATGCTTCAGAGGCCTTCAGGCACAGAAACTTGATGGGATTTACCTGCTCTGTATCACATAGTTAGGCTGGGGACAGGGTGTTTCCACATAATGGGTACGTCATTTGTACTAAAAAACAATGATTTTATTTATGATGCGTTTCACGCAGTGATTGTAGGCGTCTGCTCAGTTTTCTCCTAGTGTAGAGACAGGGTGAGAGTCACTAGTTGATATTGCTCAGCTCTGAGTGTTCCAAAATAGACCAGGCACAGTGAGGATATCACTGCTGTGTAGGTTGTCCCAGACCATATCCAAACCCATCCCCGACTTAACATGTGCCCAGGCAAGAGCTGGTCCTAAAAGGAGGCCAAAACGCCTCATCTCTGACAGCAGAGATCAGGCAAAGGAAGTGTCAGGATGTGAAACAGGACAGTGGAAGGGTGAGCTGCTTATCTGTCTTTCCCTTTATGCACCTTGTGTCTGGAGAATGTTAAGACGTGCAAAGGGCAGAATAGGTTAGCCTTTTCCAAGGTGAACATTTGCACTGCCCAGAAATAGCATAAAAAAATGTGCTGAAATGTTTTATGTGAAACCAGTCCATTTCTCTTCTCTAATAGCAGAGACAAAGCCTGAAAAACCTGAGCAAGAGTTACCAATACAACCAGGATCTCCAAAGCAGCCTGTCCAGGCCTCAGTTCCTGCTCCACAGCAGGAGTGCCAGCCTCAAGAACAGGAGTCAAGGAAAAGAGATGAAGGGAGAGAGCGGCGGCCTCCACAGGAGAAGAGAAGGGACATGGACAGGCACCAGGAGCCACCCTCTCACAGAGAAGCAGAGGAAGCCACACCACAGGACGGTGGAGGAAGCAGAAGTGAGTGGCAGAGAGCCCGGTTTGGGATTCCTCTTGGTTGCAATCCATGAGGCGATCTGCAGAAAGGGCAGCATTTCACTGAAACCTCTGGAGGCTGTTGTGCAAATCCATGGCATCGAGTAATGGCGGGCTGTCCAGCTCCAAAGGTGCTGGCAAGTTGCCCTTTAGAAAGTTAATTCTGGGCAAACTGTCTTCAGGATGGTACAGTTAACTTAGCACAGCAGCAAAAGTGTCTTTGGCCAGAGTTTACAGTGGACTGAGCTTCTCTAAGGAGGAGACTGCTTTCTGCTCTGTTTTCTGAGAAGGAAAGGTGAGGAATCTGAGGGAGAATCCTGAGCAACCTGGAGAGAAAAAAAGTGAAGGCTTCCAGACCCAACTGCAAGAAGCTCTGCTGTTGCTTTGGGTGGGTTTAGTTCTACCTTTGCTGTCACAGCCTAGATCCGAATGATCTTTTTCTCTTTTTTTTTCCTGGCCACCTCTCTCACTGTCCTCTCAGCAATTATGCTGAAGCGCATTACTCGATTCACCCCACCAGAAGTGATTGTGGGGCTCCTGGCTCCGTATGTGCGTATCTCCACGTCCAGCGTGCGCATCATGAAGAACAAAGCTGGCCGGATGGGGCAGACCTATGGCTTCATTGAGCTGGATTCACATGCTGTGAGTAGTTTCCTGCTTGCACATCTCCCCCTGTTGGCATGTGTAGTATGTAGGAAGAGAGAAACTGCAGGAATGAAGGAATGTAGGAAATAGTCATACTGGTGCCGCAGCTGCCTGGAGATTTGGTGGCCACTGCTGCTTGTCTGGCTAGATAGAGGGAACATCTGATACATCTGTTGATGTCAGGCTTTAGGAGCCAAAGGCTGTTGTCACAAGCTGTGATTCCCAGATTCTGTAGCTGTGCTTTTGCATTGATCTGGAGAGTGTTCACCAAAACTCTGTGGGAGCAACAGCAGCCATGGTGCTGCATTGTCCAGCAGCCCTAGGAGAGCACAGTCCCTGGCTGTCTGCTGAAAATGGTCACAAGACAAGCAGGAAACCTAGAAATACATTTATACTTTTTGTTGCTCCCTTTCAGTAATATTTAGACAAGAGTGTTGTGTTTCCTGTCCTGCTGTAGGTACAAAGCTTTCCCTTCAGGTAGACTGGGTTTGGGAAACAGATGTGTTTATTTCTCATGGATTTGAAATTTTCCTTTCCTTTTACAGGAGGCACTGAGGTTGCTGAAGATACTGCAGAACCTGGATCCCCCTATCTGCATTGATGGACGTACATTGGAAGTGAATCTTGCTACAGGGAGGAGAAGGTACGGATGGGTGAGGCAGTAGGGCTGCCCTGTGTGTGACATGCTGCAAGGCCAGAGCTGTGTTGTCAGGCTGTATGCTTGAAGGTTGGCACACAGATTCGCACAGATGTTCCTACAACTTAACAATATGTTAACAACAAAGCAGATGTATCAGAGTTAGAAGAAGCTTTGGGGATTGAGCAGTGTAGGAATAAGCATTGTATTAGGTGGCCTCCTGTTGTCCAGGCATCACATCCCATTCTGCAGGAATTAATAGGTTTGGGATTTTAAAAAGCAGTTGGAGCGATTCATCTGCCCCTTGCTGATTGAGCAGTGTGGCATAACTCCAGTGGAGACAGGGATCTGCAAAGCCTGTCTGTCTCCTGGGGTGAACACAATCCAACATGTGGCCAGTGAGGATGGTCTTTCTGTCTTTATAGTTCCTGCTGATCATTTTGAGTACAGTGAGGTTAATGTGCAGCCAGATTGGCATTAACCTGCAACATTTATCTCAACAGGAATGACTACGGGGAGCATGGGGACAATTCCTACTATGGCCAGGTAGGTCTGCACAGCTGCAACTGGGAAGGAAGAGAGGGAGCAAGAAGAATGACAGGCCTGACTTTGTTAGGCTTTTTACCTTTGCACTGCTGAAGCTTCAACATGTTTGAAGGTGGGGGGATAGTGCTCAGGTGTACTCCTCACTGCTACTTCCTGATGGCTTGTCTCAGTTCCTGGAGAGAGTCTGCTCTCTGGTGCTTGTGTCACTGGGCTGCAGGGCCCGTGCTGAATGGGCTGGGGGCTTTTGTATGGATTGCCACAAGTGCCTGATTCAAATATTCAGGGGAGCTGGAGAGGTCTTGTGCCTTGCAACACCATTCATCATTCTGTAGATGAAAACTTATGTCTGCTCCTGTTCTATTTAGAGTAGCTGAATGAATGTTTTCCTGTACTTTGGGCCTGTGGGAGGGAGGAGAAGCAATATGATGGTTGTCAAAGAGTCTCTGATCTGTTTGTGTTGTTCACTTAATCCAGGGCAGAAGGGGCATGAGAGACAGGAGGGGCGGCGAATCACAGAGACGCACCCGAGCGCAGTGTAAGTGGAGCTCTGCCTCTGTCCTACTGTGGAGACTTTTCTTCCTTAAAAGGGCACTGACATGTAGAAATCAGCCCAAAAATATTTTAAAGGCGAAGAGTAGGTTTATTTGCTACACCCACTTCTGAGTTCCTTTGCCAGATTTGTTTAGTCACATTTTCCTATCTGATAATGGATTTCTCTCTACTCTTACTGTGCAAAAGCTACATGCAAATAAATAAAACTTGCTGCTTGCTTTTCCTTGTTATGGCAAACCAGTGGGATAAAATCAGCCTGGCAATTACTAGATGAGATGGAAGAAGATACACTGCAGCAGTGCTGGTAGCTGGAAGACTAATCCTGATTGTTTAACTAACTTACAAGTAGTATCATGGAGCTCTGTTTAAATAATGCTTTGGAAATGAGAAACATTGCTCATGTTATGGCCCTACCCTTAAGGCCTTTGACTTTTCCTTTGGAAACAGTTTGCTCTTTTCTAACTGGGAGCTCTCATGCACCCACGGGCGGAAGGGATGTGGGGAGTGTCATCATTTTAAACAGGAGATTGTTTGTAAGAGCACAGATCTTCCTTGTTCACAGGGGTGGGTGGAAACAGTCTTGTGCTCGTTAACCCATTCTTTAGGAAATTACTGACTTTCATATCTTTGTCCGGTCAAGTGTTAGGATCTGGTGATCTCAGCACAGCCCCTGTAAGTGTGTTTTGATAAGGAATTTTTGCCAAAGTCCTAAAACAGAAGAATTGTGAAAACCTATCTATGTTATTACTCCTCGGAGAAGAAAAGATGTATGTAGACCAATGTGAGGATGCTCTTGCCTGTCTTAGTAGGAAGGAAAAATTCTTCTTCCAACTTTTGATCCTTTCACCAGTGCAAGATTTGCTCTAGCATTTGTCTTTGCAAAAAACAAGTTCTGCATTTGGAAGACTCCTGGTGTTAACTCTTGTCTCTCCATTCAGCTCCATCAGATGTGTCCACATACATCTACGATCCTGAAACTGGGAATTACTACGATCCCATAGCTGGGACGTACTATGACCCCAGGACTCAGGTGAGTGCATGGGAATGAAACTTTACACATAGCGTGTTCGTACAAACGACACTTCTTGGAGTAGATTTTGCAGCCTGAAGAGGGCTGGCTTAGGACAGCAGAGGCAGCTTTGTTTCACTTCTCTGACCTGTACAAAAGAGATCCATGTTTCAAAATGTCAGCTTAATGAGAGGCTGGGAGCCCAACAGCTGTGTGTTGAGCCATTTATGGTGGCTTCCTCCTTGACCTCTGAAACCCTGCCTTTGGAAGGCTTTCGATCTGCTCTTCATTGAGCAGACTCAGAGGGAGAGCATCCTTGCTAGATTTTACTGAAGACACATTATGGGACTCTACATAAAGATGGACAGCAGAGCTCTATTTCCATCCATGGTCTCTTTGCTCCCTGCGCCTGGCCAGAAGTAGTTACAAGGATGCCAAAAAAAGAGCCATCTGCTGATGTTCTCTGGGACTGTCTTCTTGTTTTCATGAAACTGGAGATGCCCATGCTCTGTGTGAGAAAGGCAGTGCTCTGATGACCTGGCCATGGAAGACAGTCTTCTGCCCCTGCAAAGTCCTGAAGCCTTTCCTTCAGCTGTCTGAGGCTCTGCAGGCCCTTCTTACTGTGCTGTTCTCTCTGTCCTGTAGGGATAGTAAGTCCAGTAAGAAGATTGTAGGGTTTGGGCTAAGTTCTTCTTTCCATGCCTCTTTCAGAGAGAAGTCACGATAGACCGAGACGCCTGCTCATCTCCTACAGAGAACAGAAGGCGGCGACATGGAAGCCAGGAGCGGACAAGTGAAAGGAAGGAGCCACACAGCAGGGACAACAGGGACAAAAAGGAGAAAGGGAAAAATACTTCTGCCAAGGTAAGTCCCTCCAGGAGTCAGAATGGTCAGATATCTGAGGCCAGGAGGTTGAGGTGATGGATGTTAGAAAAAAGAGAGCAGTTTTTAGAAGATTCAGAAAGGGGAGGGACAGTGAGAGAAAGTGATGAAATACATGGGGTCACCAGCAGGCCAGGAACGTGGTTCTGGCCAAGCAGGGACAAGTTCCTGAAATTTTTTCTTGTGACTTTAAGTCAGGGCTTCTTATCCCTTCCTTATGGTAAAGGATTCCAAAACATCTGTGTAATTGAGACTCGCATTTCACTCACACTGCTGAAAGCACCCAACTATTGCAAAAGAGCCAGCAAAAAAATGGTAGGGATTTTTGAACTTAGGTCAGATAGTAACAGATTCAGCTCTCCCCTTACTGCAGTGCCTGCCTCCTCCAAACATCACAGACAGGAAGATGAGGCAAGTGGTGCAGATGGACTGCAAAGATGAACCAAGATAAATGCAGATAGGAGTCCGCAACGGACATCCCCTACAGTGTCTCCCAGAGTCCAGCCCCAGTCATGGGGCAGTGCCCTTTAGTGCTGCTCCCAGTGAGTAAATGCTGTCTCCCCAATGTGCAGAGCTGCTTACTGGGAGTAGCTGCTCAAAGGGATGTTTGAGCATGGGTGTTTGGAGCGAGATCTTCCACAACCATGCTGGGATACTCCTTGGCCCGAGGAATGCCAGTTGGTAGAAGTGGTTTAGTCACAAATGCAGAAAGCTTTTCTTTCTTGCCTGTTGGTCTGGATGTGCTCTTTGACATGCCTGGTCGTGGGGAGTTGGGACCTCAGGGGTGTAGTTGGCCCCAGTGTTGATAGCTTTCAAGGGCACTGCCCTAAGAGAAACATTGATCTTGGCTGAGCAGAGTGTGAAATCATCTGCAGCAGAAATCCTCCCATCATTTTTCCCAGCTGCCTGGTTTCCATCAATTCTTGGCAACTGGCTTCCTGGCTACTGTACGCACTCTGACCCTTGTGCAGCTGACGGTCTAATGCCCCATCTTGGGTTTTTCAGAATGAGCCTGGAGAGGAGAGGTTCTTCACAGAAGATGTCTTCAAAAAGCCATTACCACCCTCTGTGAAGAAAGACGAGACTGCAGGCCTGGTAAGATGTTGCCTAGCACTTGTCTTTCTCCAGTCAAGGCATGAGTAGCTAATGAACCACTGAACTAGATCATGTCCAGGGCCTCACATCAGCTTTCTGTAAAGCCTGTAGACCTGAAGCTTCACCCCAGCCTGCTGTTTGTGCTGCTGAGCACAAAGGTGAACGTTGCAGGTTGCAGTGCTGGGTAACTGCAGTCCTTGGTGTTCTCTGTCCAGAAGAAGATCCTGAAAATGCCACAGAGCTGTGTTGCGCCTGGCCACGTGTTATGCCACAGACAGAGCAGAGAAAACAAGTGTCCTCATTTCCCCTCCCCACCTATAGTACTTTTGGTTGGTCTCATTTCTCACAGGGAAGGAAGACCGTAACTCTTCCTGCAGCGGTGAGTTTCTCTGTTGCCATGCTGACTGGGTATGAGTGTTGCTTTGCACCTGGTCTCCACATCTTTTGTGCACACAGAGATGTCTAAATGTGAACTGGCCCTGCTCCAGCTGCATCACTGGTCCGAGGCACAGATGGGACCACAGTCAGCATCGCAGTCCAGCAGAGAGTGGGAGTGGAGCAGGCTGGGTCAGCATAGCAAGCTGCTTCAGCTGTCCCTGAAACCAAGGACATAGCTCCAGGAGAAGTACTTTTGGTGATACCCAGAGCTGGAATGTCTCCCACCAAAACCACTGCCTCATTTCTGTCAACTGCCTGGTTTCCCTGGAGCCCTTTTACATGGGTGATTGGTTGCTGTGTGCACTGAGTCCGTGCTGTGGCAGTCATAACACCTGATCTTGACTGTTTCAGAATGAGTCTGGAGAGGAGAAGATCTCTGCAGAAGATGTCTTCAAAAAACCATTACCTCCCTCTGTGAAAAAGGATGAGAGTGCAGCCCCGGTAAGACACTCTGCAGGATTGGTTTTTGCCTTGCTTGATCCTGGGTGGGTGACTAGGGAGGCTCACCAAAGCCTGACTGTGACCTTGGGTGACAGAAATGCCAGCTTCTCATGCTGGTGGAGGGAGTATTGGAGATGGAATGGCAAAAGCAGTTTGCTTTGTAAGACTGAACTTGTCTGCAGGGTTCTAGCAGGGTGAAATTTGTTACTGGCATCTAAGCAGGGTCTCTTCACTCCAGAGAAACTCTTCCAGCTGCCTACTGAGGAAGGGTAAGCCTCACTGATCTCTGTTGCTGGAGGAAGTGATTGATAACTGCTCCATGCCAGATAGCCACTGCTGTGGTCAGCTTAATGTGCTTAGGTGTGTGGCAGAGTGGGAGAGCCTGGCAACAAAGTACTGTCCATCTTAAGAATGGAACAGCTTATGCTCTTGATGCTTAAATGCTGGCCAGCCAGCTTCTTTCCATTCCTTGCCCAGACTGCTGCTCTCTTGGGCTAGAATGGAGACAGAAGACATAGGAGATTGATTGGGGAAGCAGAGCCCAGCATGGTAGAGCAGGCTTGATGCTACAAATTGTCACACTGTTCTGCTTCTTCCCTCAGCCCAAGGTGGTGAACCCCCTGATAGGTCTTCTGGGAGAGTATGGAGGAGACAGCGACAATGAAGAGGAGGAGGAAGAGGAGGAGCAGGTGCAGTGGCTGCCACCTCCCCACCCACCAGCACAGCGCGAGGAGCAGCCGAGGAAGGCCAAGGCCAATGATGACAAGCTGACTGACTGGAACAAACTGGCCTGCTTGCTGTGCAGGAGGCAGTTTCCCAACAAGGAAGTGCTCATCAAGCACCAGCAGCTCTCCAACCTGCACAAGGTATGGGGAGCTGTGTGTGTGATGTGAGCTGCCTTCAGCTCAACAGCTCTGTGATATACGGGGGAAACGCAATGGCTGTGTGGGAAGAGCTGTTCTGAATTTGACACAGGAGCAGGCAAAGTTCCCATCAAACCCTGCTCAAAGCATTGTGTGAGCTGCTTGCTCCTGCCACGAGAGTGCCATAACATCAGGGTGGGACTTTTTAATAAGCTATAGTGAGAAAGCTCATGTTTGGGAAGAGTGGGCTGCTGGCACATTCAAGTGTGATAGCAGTAAGAACTTTGGGCATGCTTTCCTGTGTTCTGTGCTGTCTTGGAGCGCCTGCTTCTGGGAGGACCAGGCTGCATGCATGTTATTATAGGCCTGGTTGCTTTTCCTTTATGGGACAAGAAAGGCTCCTAGTCCCTATGGGTAGGCCAGGGTGGCTACATGGGAAGCTGTTCCATCTGAATGAGTGCAGCTGGAAGAGTGTGCTGCTTCATTTACACTCTATGGCTGCAGCAAACGACCCTGACAACCTGTATCCTCTGCTGACTCTGCCTTCTGTTGTCTTCCTTCCAGCAAAACCTGGAGATACACATGAAGATCAAACGATCTGAGCAGGAACTGGCATTTTTGGAGAAGAGAGAGCGTGAGGTGGGTCTGTGGTGGTGGGCAGGTTTCTGTTTGCTAGGGAGAACGCTGGTGCCAGGCAGACCCCCTCCACTTGTGCACTTCTGTCTGTAGCCTGGGTATCAGATGCCTCCCAAGGAGTCTCAAACTGAACTGTGGGCACACACTGCATTTGGACCTGTCGACAGTGCTGTGGCTTCAAGAGCAGGTCTCCTTCCTCCCAGAAGGGTCTGAGTGGTGATTCTCTTGTCCTGCCAGCCAGTGTTGGGCTCTGGGCTTTGTGGGACCCAGACTTTCACTTAAAATTGATGCCGTGTATGGGCTGCTGCTTCTGCCTGACCAGGAATTGGAGAGCTGTAACACTTGTTCAGAAGCTGTCAGAGCTGCTCATGCTGCCACAGCAGGAAGGCTGCAACCACAGGGCTGGGTCTGTCCAACAGATGACATCAGGACAGAATAAGTGGACTGTGGGTCCTAGAAACATCCAGGGTCTGTGGGTCCCCAGGACAGATTTCCACCTGCCTGCACAGCAGTCCTCTAAAGTGTCAAATGCTTGGTAGCTCTGTGCCTAATTTGTTCTTTCTGTTATGAAGGGGAGATATAAAGACAAAGGAAATGACCGGAGGGAGAAATTCCAGCAGATGGATTCACCAGAGAGGAAACGACTCCGATACGATCGGGACTCAGAGAGGTAACAGCTGCTCTTGGCGAGATGTCTCTGGGGCTGCTGATGGCATGCGTGCTGCTGGAGGCCAGGGCTGGCCAGTGGGGTACACGTGGGACAGAAGCAGTCAAGCTGTGGTTCCTGTGTGTAGAGTTCCCCAAGTGCAGGTCTGTCATGCTGCAGGACTGCTCAGAGAGGGCGGGAGAGGGTGTGGGTTATGTAGTGCAGGGGTGGAGGTGAGCATTCAGAGGAAAGCACAGACAGACAGGTACAGGCTGGGTTGAGTGGTGGTTTTGAGTGCCTTGAGGCATGTGCTAACCTCCTGTCCTGGCATTTAGCTGTTGGAAGAAGGAACAAAGCTGTTGCATCTGGTCTACTGATTCAGAGGAATGCTAGGAGCTGTTTCCATCTCATTCAGAGTAGGTGGAGGAAGAAAGTGTGTGCTGTGCTGTGCAGAGCTCTCACAAGGCCTGCCTGCTGCGAGCTCATGTGTTCCAGTGGGCTGAGCAACTGCTAGGCACGTGTTGAAGACAACACTGGTGACATGCCTGTTCTCTTCTGGTGCAGCACCTCAAAAGGGGTCCTTCCCTCCACATCTAGCAGTTTAAAAATTCGTGTCTTCTATTCTCTGTTTTCCTGGAAAAACTGGGGATAAACTAAAGCAGTTTCGATGCAGTGCCATCAGCAGCCAGAATGTAGAACTTGCCTGAATGTACAAAGCTATTTTTGTACAGAACAGTTTTCAAAACTGTAGGTTTTGGTTAATGGTCTTGGATGAGTCGTGACCAGGTGGGAGAAGGGGTGTCCAAGTCAACATTGCTCAGTGACCACAGAGCTCACAGCACTGGGAGAAAAGAAAGAGCTACCAGAGCAGCAGGGGATTAGGCTTCGCTTGCTTGTTATTGCTAAAATTCAAGCACAGAATGCTTCTGGCCTTCTTGTATTGCAAATATTTTGGAGCCTGAGCTCATTTCCTGTGCCCTAGTGTATTATCCCCTGAGGTGGGACAGGGAGTTACATGGTCAAAGGTGTCTGAACCCTGTACACAGAATGCACCGTGTTGGTTTCCTTGGGCGGTGTGCTGCTTGCAAGCAACTCAGCATACCCCTCAGGAGAGGTCTGCATGTCAGTGAAGGTGTTATTAGTAGAGCTAAAAACCTCTGGCTTGTGTTCAAAGCATCACAAAGCTGAGCAGTTGATTCTGCCTCCTTTCCAGTGACTATGACCCAAGGATTGACAGTAACAACAAAGGAAACCGAATGTTGCAGTCCCCGGGGTGGAAGAAAGGCTTTGGCTACAACCAGCAGGGTACACCATCACCAGTGGAGGTGAGTGTTGCCTTTCTTTGAAATGAATCACTGTTCTTCAAGCTGGTAATGCCTCCCAAGAGAGCTGGAGGGAGTTCAGAGCTCCAGCACGAGTCAGGCTGTGAGACTCAGCACCCACTTAATGGAGTAATAATGTGTGCACTGATTGATTTTGCAGGCTGGGAGGGGCTGCAAGTAAATTGGCAAAAGAAAGAGGTTAGAGTTTGTATGGATCTGTAGGGGTTGAAAACAGTTACAGTGAGTAAGGAGGGTGTGAGCATCTAGTGAATACCTGCCCAAAGCCAGGCTGGGGTGCGAGCAGGTCACCAGCTCAGTGCTCTGCAGCCACACCAGTGGGGAAAAGAAGTGAGCCTCCTCTGGGGAGATGTGAGCCTAGCCAAAGCCACAGGGCAAGGGCTGCTGTTTGTCTGCTCTGCTGAGCACTTGTGAGGCTACAATTCTAGGTGCAGGGCTTTGAAAGGGAATGCCAAGGTACATCCTCTGATGAGGAGCAGGGTTCCTGTCGCTGAGAAACTACAGGGACAGGCAGGGTTGGGTAGATCCTGCCTTGTGGGGCAGTCTGGGCTGGAGAGGGTTTACCTGGGAGGATGTATTAGTTGCACTTGACGCTTGGGTTTGAGCCATCTTAAGATTGCAACCTGCAGCTGAAATAACTTCATGTATTTTGTCCATGTGGGTGATTCCACTGAGTGGTTCATCCCCACTGCTGCTAGTTCCTGCTCACAGACACACCTCAGATGTGCCCTTGGGACAGCTTATCAGGGCTGAAAGGAAGAGAATTCTCTTGTGGGCTGTTTTCAGCTCCGTTTGCCTCTCTCTGCAGCTCCCACACAGCTGTATGGGCAGAGCTGAGGCTGTGGTTTGACACTGGGCAGAGTGCTGCAGGGGGAGGATGAGTGTCATCTCTGTTGTGGCAGGGAAAGCATCGCAGTAGCTGCGTGGTTGGCCAGGCAAATAAGACAGGGTCTCTTCCATTGGATTAACTCACACACAGCCCCACTGACACCACAGAGGGGTACAGAAGACCGATGGCTGCTGGGGCCACTGTTCTGCAAAAATCTGCTCGGTGGGCAGCCCAGGGTGCCCCGGCACAGCAGGAGCAAACAGCCCTGGGCAGGGACAGCTTTGCTTGCTCAGGGGCACGTGAGCAGCACCGAGCAGCCATGCCGTGGTGCATTTGTCTCCTGGCTGCCTTGCTGCGTGCTGTTAGTGCCTCCCTGGAGGGCAGAGCGACTTGCAGCGCAGCTCCCCTTGTGACCTTCAGCTTGCAGTGCAGTCTATCGTTAAAGGCAAATATTTGAGGCTTCGTGACGTGTGTTTGCTGGAGCCCGCACGCACAAGGCAAGCTCCCCTCTTCAGTTCAGATAGCAGAACGGGCCCCAGCTGTTGCTCCGTCCTCATGAAGTTTCCTGTGGCCATAAAATGGGCTCTGTCAGAGAGCAGGCTCCGGGGATGCGCTCTGGGAGGTCTGACCTGCCCTCAGGGCTGGATGGGGGAGCTGCTGCACAGCCCTCGTGCAGTTCCTGCAGAGGCCTCCCAAAGGAGCCCCGGAGATGGGCTTTCTTCCCGCTGCCAAGCTCTGCTGGGCAGGGCCATGTGCCCTCTTCAGCCCCGCAGAACTTTGATCTCCCGGCCTAATTGATCACATCTCTGGTTGCCAGAGAAGTCAGACTTAAAAGCGAGGGAAACTTTCAGGCTTGGGCCAGATCTCCTGGGCTGACTCTAGGCAGGTATTCCTGAATAATTCAGACGCTGGCTGCAAAAGCCGGTCGTTAAAAACTGGTTGAAATTCAAAGTGAGCTACCGGATTCCGTGGGAATACTAATAGAGGAGAGAACAGCTGAGCTTGTGGAAGTACAGGCTAACTGCATCGGCTCCCTGGGAGCCCAGCTCTCTTGCTGGCACTTCCCTTTGCTCTCTTTTGATCCCTGCCTGCCTCCTGTCTGCTGGCACCGTGCGCTTTGGCTGCCCGCTCCTACCCCACCGTGCGCTGGGGGGAAGCTTCTTTGTGGGCAGCAGGTGATGAACAGAAATCCTTAATACCAGTTGTGTGTTTTTTTATTTTCAGGCAGAAAATCGGAAGAGGGGGCCTGGCCTGGGGGCCCAGGGGAAGCCCAACAAGAGGCAGTCCAACGAGACGTACCGCGACGCTGTCAGGAGAGTCATGTTTGCCCGCTACAAGGAACTTGAGTAAATGGTGGAGAAAATCCCAAGCCCGTCTCCCATCTCCGTCTCTTTCTCTGTTTAATGTTCTGTTTAATGTTCTCTTGGGGGTTTGGTCTTTTTTTTTTTTTTTTTTTTGAATTGTTAAAGGTTTTGCTGCTAGAATTTTTTTTAATAAAACTGAAAATTTGTCAGCGCTCGTCTCTTGCCTGGCGTGGCTCTAACAGCACGCGTTGCTTTGGAAGATTCCCATCGTGTATGGCTGCCTGCTGGAAAGGGCCCTGGGCCTTGTGGCCGTGTCAGGTGCTCCTGGTGCCGTGTACTCTTGGGACAGGATGTGAGCAGGGAGCAGAAGGCAGCCCCAAGACCTGGGGGGAAATCGGGAGCCATCTGGGATCCATCCTGGCCATTAGCAAGGACAGCTGGGTTCAAGTACTAGCGATGGAGTTTGATGGCTAAAGGTGGTCTCGTTAGTGCTGAGGGCCATCTGGGCTTCCCAGCCAGGGCTGAGCCCTCCCCTCCTTCCCTGGGGAGCGTGGGGGAAGGGCTGGGTCTGGTGGCAGCGCTGCTGGGGGCTGAGTGTGAGCTCGGTGGGGACAGGGGCAGCAGGTGTTGAGGCTGAGCATGGCCTGTGTACATCAGAGCAGGGCTGGTGGCCAGCAGCAACAGAGCTCCAGCCCCATCAGCAGGGGGTGGTGCCAGGGCTGCCCTGGCTGGCACACAGCTGCTGCTTGCCCAGCAGACAGCAGGCCCTGCCACTGCCTTCGAACATCCCAAAGGAGGGAGAACCATAAAAGTGTGCCTGAAGACAGCAAGATTTGGAGGTCGGGGACCACCTGCAACAGCTGACAGCTTCTAATGAGAGCAAAAGACCTGCAAAGCTGCATTTCTTCACCTCTGACACTGGCAAACCCAGAGAAGCGTGGAGCACCTGCTGGCACCATGGTCCTCGGTGCTGCACGCAGCAATGGAGGATGTGGCACCCATCATGGTGCTGGTGAGTCCATGGTGGGAGCACGTGCACCCAGGGCAAGTCACACCCTTCATAAAGGATTTACAGGCAGCCCTCTGCTGCTGGAAAACCCCTCTGGGCCCTGCCTTGGGGAGTCACCGCTCCTGCCTTAAAATGAAGGCGCTTAGCCAGCAGCTGGGAGCAGTTTGTTTGGGTCTGTAACCGGGAGCTCTGTTAGGAAGCAAACAGTGAGGAAGTGTCCCAAACTGGAGCGTGAACGAGTACTGCAAAACCACAGAGCGCAGCAGCTTCTAGCGATCTGCAAACAGTGGTGACCAGCTTGGGACGAGATGCTGGCTCCCTCGAGCGTCTGCAGGAGGGGCTGCAGAGACACAGGGCAGCCCTGAGGACGTGGGGTGTCGGTGAGACAGTGGCCTTGGGGATGGTGTCTGGGTTTCGTGGCAGTGTGGTACCAATACATGGCAGTCTGCAGCAGTACAGAGCTGCTTCCAAGCTGTTGGTAGCGACTGCAGACAATGGGTGCCAGGTGCTCCCAGGTCAGCAAAACCCAGGTGAATCTGGTGAGCTGCAGGCAGGCATTTAGATAGAGCACCCAAATGTGAGAGCAGATTCCTTGGGACATACGGACCTCACTGAATGATGTATGGCTCTGGCTTGGCTCTGTGCTAGCTCGCTTGTTTGCTTGTATTTATTGAGATGTGCATATGGGAAAGGAGGGGTAATAGAGTGCTTTCCTTGGAGGCCAGTTGCCAGGGCTCGTGTTAGAAATGAGAGGAGCAGGGATAGACTGCAGGGAAAAGAAAAAAAAAAAAAGACCTAATTGCAAGGTGTGTCTGTCTCCAGTCAAGAGAAATTCCTTTTCTCTCAGTGGAGGTGGGTCTGCATCCCGTTACTTTTATTAATCGTAGAAACAGTGCAGATATGCTAACTTCCTTTATTTGGAGGATCAGGGTAGGTGATGGTGGGAAATGATGACAAATTACTCGGGGCTTCAGATGCTGGAGCTGCACCGCGTTACTGGCAGAAGGTTGTGATTTCGGGGGGATGAGCTGTGCGTGGCTTGGAAATGATGCGGTCCCAAACTGAGGGAAACATCCCTGTCCCAACACACAGAAAATCAAAGCACATTTGCTATTGTCTCGATTCCTCTGGATTCCTCTTCCCCACGATAACCCAGGGGGTGCCTCTGTGCGAGCATTTCCTTGAAAGTGTGTGTGTAAGGTACGTACAGATGTGCATAAGCGTGAACCGTGTTCCTTGTGCACCCGTGTTGGGCATCAGCTGTGCCGTAGCTGCTGGGGTGCGGAGGAGTCAGGGTGAGATGGCTGGAACGAGGGGAATGGGAACAAACAGACAAAACGACGAAAAGCACCAAAAAGGAGCACAGAGCTGGAAAATGCTGTGATCTGTTGGGATAACAACGGGTGGTGATACAGGAACCCCATTTATCCTCGGCACGATGTTTGTGATGCCTTTGATCTCTTTGATGCCACTGATGTGATATTTTTAAAGAACGTTCATCTGAAGCCACAGCTGTGTTGCAGTTACCTGGTTCTTTTAATTATTTTGCTTGTATTTCAGGGAGCACTCACAGCTGTGCCAGTGCTGCGTGGTGCTTTGCAGGCTGCCCTGCAGGGATGGGTGTCGCTGCGGGCTGCAGGCTGCTGGCTTTAACCACGTGGCTTGGAAAGTCCAGGCAGGAGCCCTGGGACAGAGCCTGCTAAGTCCTGGTGGAGGCATTGCTCGCAGGTCAGTGGCAGTGTGCAACGAGGACTGAGGCTGGCGTGGCTGGGCAGGAAAGCACGGGAAGAAATGGCAGAACAAAGTGGTCAAAGTGAACTGTGCTGGCAGCAAAGGGATGTGGCTGCTGGCAGCAGCCTTGGGGAAGGTGTTGCTGTGGCCCTGGAGGGCTGCACCCTGCTCAGCCCAGCACAGGGACGTCCTGGCAGCTGAACTGCTGTTGTCTTTACACTTTCTCCATTTTTCCATTCCAGGACCAGGGTGCTCCTTGCCCCATGGGCTCTTCGTACCTCACCCAAGCAGCTGGGATGGCAGCACCACATCCTGCTCCTGCTGCCCATCCAGCACTGGAGGCCAGAACAAAGCAGGTCCGGCCCAGGATCACTGCTCAGGAGCATCCCCCGCACTCTGGTAGCTGTGCCAGACGCCCAGCGAGATCCTGGGAGCATCCCCAGCTCTGCCTTTGGGGGGGACCCAAATGCTTGGAAGTAACGTGGGAGGTGGCACTTGCTGGAGGCAGGGCTGAGCCCCCCATCCCAGCCTGGAAGGGGACCTCAAGCTCCATCTGCTGCTAAGAGGAGCATGCAGGACCTGGTACACACCACCAAGGTCATCTCTGGAGGGAGAGCTGCTTCCCTCCCTCCTTCCCAGTGAAGAGCTAGTAGATAGTCTTTGGTGTCCAGTGTTTATTCGTATTAAAACAATACTGATAGGGCTGTGATTTAGGGCTGTGTAAGCGGAACACACTGAGGTAGAGCTGGAGTCATGCTTTCAGGAGCTTTCTGGAAAGAACACTGCAAGTGGGATGAGGGAAGAGGCAGCGTGAAGAGGGAGGGAGAGCAGGAGGCAGTGAGCGTGCCTCCCTCGGCAGGAAAAGAGGGGCTGCAGTGCAGCCCTGGCTGCTCCTGCTCAGCTCCAGCACAGCCAGAGGAGCTTTTCCCCCAGGGAGGGGGGTGGCAGGGGTGAGCTGTCCTCGCAGGAGTGCTGTGGATTCTGTAAAACAAGGGCTGCTTTGCCTCAGCTGTGGCTCTCTCCAGGTTTCATCCCCCAGAGCAGAAGTGGCACGGCCTGCTGCTAGCACAGGGCTCCTGCTCTGCCCTTCCAGAGTTTTACAGCAGGTAGGGGAGGAACAAACTGCAGCAAACAGACCCTGTGGGGCTGCTTCCTTCTGCAGCCCTCTGCAAAGGGAGTGCTCGGAGCAGGTAATGTCACAGCTAAAGATAGCAGCAGGATGATGCTTGACAGCGTTCTTCCAAAAAAAGTTATTATTTGACAAGATGTGTCAATCTTTCAGGTGAGGCTTTGATACCTGATAATTCCTCTCCCAATATCTGTGTTCTCCATGGTTGTGAGTGGGGTTTTACATGCTGCAAGACCCTAAGGATCAGCCAGACCAAAGCTGAGAGCCTCTGCATGGCCATGCAGGTGAGCGTGGCCAGTGCTGAGCACCCAGGGGCCTCCTGGCCCCGAGGGATGTGGGGTGAAGCCATGGTGGGAAGAGGCAGGAGCCCATCCCACGCCAGGCACTGCATCTCCAGGGCTGCACGAGGGTTCCTCGCTGGTGCAGCCTCGCTTTGCCTTCTCCCAGCATCTCCTGCCCTGGCAGAGGTGGGTGCCCACCCCGATCCGAGTGGCTCTGCAGCTCCAGCTCCTGGCTGGGATTCACCCATTTCCTCCATGGGAGAGGCAATGGGGAGGATTTCCAGCAGCTGAAGTGCACCTCAGCTTCCTGCCCTGACCTGGGTGTGCGTCGAGGAAGCTGGGAAATGACAGCGCAGCGCACCCAGGGGACAGATCCCTGCGGTCACACAATGGAAGGATGGGCTGGGCTGGAGCAGAGCTCAGAGCTCGGCCCCGGAGCTGCCTCGCCACCACCTTGCTGCTGCCATCATCGTGGAACACCCAGAGAGCCTCTCCCAGAGCGCCTGTGGGCCCCCACGTTGCATGGCTCCTGCTGACATCGTGCCTGCCTGTCCCCTGACATCACCCCGGGCTGGGTGGGGGGAGGAGGGGAGCAGCCTGGGTGCAGGTGTTTGGGGTCCCAGCAGTGGGAGCAGTGAGGGCAGGGCTGTCTGCAGGGACATGGAGCTGGGGGCAGCAGCGTGGGTGGTACCCCAGGAAGGATGCTGGGGATGGGTCCCTCCATGGGCTGCGGACAAAGCCACCCATGCCGTGAGTCCAAGTAGGGGCTGGGTGGAGGGCATGCTCCTTCAGCAGCCCACCCTGGGCAGCAGCTGGGGCTGTGGTTGAGTATTAGGAACAATTTATTCTCCAAAAAGAGTGGGGAGATGTGTGAGCATGGCTGCCCTGGGAGTGGTGGAGTCACCGTCCCTGGGGGTGTTTCAGAGCCATGGAGATGTGGCACTGAGGGACACGGCTCAGTGTCATGGTGGGATGGGCTGGGGTTGGACCCGGTGATCTAAGAGGGCCTCAATGGTTCTATGATCTGGTGCTGCTCCCAGAGCACAGGGCAGGGTGTGGGTGCAGGAGCTGATGCTGACACCAGTGCCGCAGTCCTGCAGCCACCCTGGGCGGCCCCCGGGTCTTCCAGTGACCAGAGCCCAGGAAACGGCCAGGTCAACATGGTGGGCACTGGGCAGCAAAGCCCCATTTCTGAAGAGCCCCACTGGGGTGGGTCAGTTCCATCGCACTCATTAGGATCAGGGCTGAGCTCTGAAGCCGATCTCACAGCGCTTCCCACGTGCTGCACTTTGGATCTCGTCCTGGAGCAGCTTTGGGGAGTGCAGGATTCCTTTCAGATGAAGCCAAGCCAGGCGTGCTCCAGGAACGCACCTCATGCTCT
>WBMW01005470.1:162132-217102 GCA_013396635.1 Penelope pileata | reverse complement strand
TCTGCGCCCCCCGCCCACCTCCCAGCCCCGATACAACGCCGATCCTCAACAGCTAAAAAACAACAAAACGAAACAAAAAAAGAAGAAACCAAACCCCACGCCCTTCGCATCCTTCTCCCTCCCCCTCCCCCAGCTGCTGCAGCCCGGAGGGGAACCATCCTGACTCCCAAGAAGGTCCTGCAAACTTTTTTTTTTTTGCCTCCAGGAGCCGGGCCCGTTATTTCCCTGTGATCTCTATAACATCGTCGTCCTTGTCCTCGTCATTAGAGCTGCAGCCCACCTCGGGGACCTCCTGGGGTTCAAACTGAGGCACCTGGGACCGAAGGAGGCCCCCGGCCGGGTAGCCCGAGTGGGGGGACACGTAGCCAGGGTAGGCAGACGCCATGCTCCTGGGAAGGCTGCTGGGCAAGACGGGGGCTGGGAAAGGAGCAAACATCCTGGGCTCGGGCAGGAGTGACTGCGTGAAGGGAAGCGAGTAACTGGGCAGCACCCCCGTCAGAGAAGGGTTTAGCATGAACGAGGGGACGCTGGCGGTGGCTGAGGTAGCAGCAGAAGAGCTGGCGGTGCCGGCTGTCAGCAGAGGGTCAGTAGTCACGGGGAACACCAGGTGAGGGTCTGGGAGTAAATTGGGCAGCTGGTAGTAAGAGGAGCCAGCGCCCATGTACAAGGAGTTTCCTGGCTGGGAGGCAAACGGGTGGGTTAGGTTGTGGTTTAAAGAGACAGGAGGCATGGCGAACCCACCGGAGACGGGGTACCCGTGTTCGTAGGGCTGCGCCGATGACGGCAGCTGGCGCTTCTTCTGCTGCCTGCGGGCCTGCTCCTCCGGAGCCGACGGCGAGCTCGACTTGCGCTTGTTGCCCCGTAAGTCCAACACCGAGTGGGAGTCGGCGTGCTGGCTGCCGCCCGGCAGGGCTGAAGACACGGAGGCAGCCATGCAGGGAAGCCCCGTGCGCTGCTCGGCTCCTCGAGCTCCGCTGGGCGCGGTGTCCGTGCGGGAGGGGTGGCCTGGCGCCATGTTGGAGCTGGGAGAGCCGTGCCGGGACTCGCGGGCCGCCGCCGCCTCGGCGTACTGCTGCAGCTCGCTGAGGATCTCGGGGCTGTCGGGGGAGATGGGCCGCGTGAGCTCCTCGGCGCTGGGGAGCTGCGGGGATGAGGCACTGTGTCGGCCGTTGCTCGCGGATTCCAGTGAAGAGCTCTGGGAGCCTGAGAACGAGGAGGTGGAGGAGGTGAGAAACTAGCTGGAGGTTCTCAGAGCTGGGAGCCGAGAGGCAGCAGTGGAGAGCAAGGTGAGGAGAGAGTTTTTACAAGGACAGGCAGTGACAGGACAAGGGGTAATGGCTACAAACTGAAAGAGGGTGGATTTAGACTAGATGTAAGGAGGAAATTCTTCCCTGTGAGGGTGGTGAGGCACTGGCACAGGTTGCCCAGAGAAGCTGTGGATGCCCCCTCCCTGGCAGTGTTCAAGGCCAGGTTGGATGGGGCTTTGGGCAACCTGGTCTGGTGGGAGGTGTCCTTGCCCATGGCAGGGGGGTTGGAACAAGATGGTCTCTAAGGTCCCTTCCAACCTGAACCATTCTATGATATCATGTGGAGATTGTGTGGTGAGCTCTGAGCGTGACAGAGGGCAGCCAGGGAACAGCACACCCCACTCAGCAGAGCAGGTGAGGAAGCCTCCCAGAGTGCCCCCAAGGCCCTACCTGAGGCAGCTGCCCGACGGTCTTCGTTGCCCTTTGGCTTCCCAGTGGTCCGGATAGCAAAAATCCGCCCATCGCTGGTCCGGATGTACGTCCCTGGAACCGAGGGAGAACAGCTCCATTCATGGTCCCTGGGCTCAGCCTGGGACCCCGATCTGAGCCAGCAAAGCTGCCCAAGCAGGAGCAGGACAGCAGTGCTGCATATGGCCCGGCCCACAGAACTGCAGGGATCGCTGGGAGGCTTCTGGCCTCCTCCTCGCTCCCCATTTCCTCCTCTTTGGCTTCCCTAGGTTGGAGCTGACCCACTCCCAATATTCTGCCAGTGGGGAATGTGGAACTTCATGCCCAGGGCTTGGTTTGCTCTGGGAACACCAGGAAAAGTGTTTGGCTGCCTGAGTACATGCACGGGGTGTTGAGAATGAGATGCCCAGTACCAAGGTGCAACAGCTCCTCTCAGAGGCAGAAGCAGCCACACCTGAAGCGTCAGCTGCAAGAGCACACCATGGGCTGCAAAAGAGCCAGCGTGGAGTTCAGATCTCCTTCTCTTCGTGTTTCTTTTCCTCCCAAGTGCCTGACTGATGCTTTTACACCCTTTTCTTTGCTAATTAGCACTGGCCAAGTCCCCATCCACAGATCTTAGCAAGAGAGGGGAACTCACCTTTAGTCCCTCGGATGATGTGGATGCTCTCGCCAGCACTGATTCTCGCCTGTACATCAGTGGATGTATTTGTACCCGGAATCACAATATCTGGCGGCAGGGGAAGAAACAGATCAGTGTCTGTGAACCCCCGTGCCATGAACCTACATGCCAGCTGCAGCCGGGAGAGGGGAACGATCCCCTTTGCTTGCAATGCAATCATCTCATCTCCTTGCTGTGCTAGAAGCAAGCCCCAGGTGTATTTCTGAGCAGCACAGGTTCCAAGGAAGCAAAAGCCCTGCTGCTCTGGCGCAGCACCTCCCCTGTCCCAACAAGGTGACTGTTGTCTGCAAGCAGCATTCTCTGCTCTCTCATGGAGAGGGCACCCACCCATGCACCCACTGAGCAAGTGCCCCTTGCACACCTGCAGGCAAAGTCCTCCACAAACAGGGGAACTGCTCCACTGCAGAGTGCTGGTACCAGCTGCTCTGATGCCTACCTGCCCACAGCCCACGTGGGCAGCACCTTGCTCCTCAGCTCACTGTGGTCATCACAGCCCTGTGAGCATCACTACTCACCTGTGGTGGTGACAATCTTCTGCACAAGTACACCGGCTCGCTGCAGATAGTTGATGGGGAAGTTGACAGCAGGGTTGGAACTTGAGGCTGATCCTGCGCTGCCCATGGGGACGTGCCGGGGCATCATAGGAATGGGGGTGGATTGAACCGGGCGGACGCTGGCCACTGGCTTGTCCTCCCCTTTGAGGGCTGGTCGCCTAGTGAGAGAGGAGGGAGGGGAGTGCAGTGCCCTCACGGACAGGGCAAAACATCCTCTGCTCCCAGCATTTTGCATCTACAGCATAGGAAGAAGGGGAAGATGCAGGCACTCACCAGTTCCTCTGGCTGAAGGCAGGGATGCTCGTCAGGCTCTGGTCACTGGCAGGGTAATACTGTGCGTAGGACGGCCGAGTGTAGGGGACGGATGCTCGCTTTTCCTCCTCATAGCTCTTCTTGGCTGCTTTCTTCTCTGCCTTGGTCAGCTTGTGCTCCTTCCGGTCAATCAGCAGTGACTCATGCTGAAAAGGCTCCTGCAACCCCGCAGCACAGAGCTTTTGTCACCAGCTCACCACAAGAGGGAACCAACACACCCCACACGGCAGCCGCCTGTCCCTGCAGCAGCACTGCTCCCATCCCAGCCAGAGGGAGAGGAGGCAGAGCCGGTCAGAGCACGGCGTATCTGGGGTGGTGCTGCACAAGTGACCAAAGCACAGCCTGAGGAGTGGCTGAGAGTCAGCTAAGAAATTACATCTGCCAAGCCAGGGCCATCGCTCACCATGAGCACACAGCAAAACCAACAAGCTGAAGCCCAAGCTAAGAGTGCAAGCACAGAGCCTGCTGGGATGTCCCACAGCCACCAGAGTCCCACAGCACCCAGCCACCCACCTGCTCTGCAGCACCACCCTACAGCAGGGCTCTCCCCAACAGAGCCAAGTGCTGGCTTGTCCCAGCATTGTTTTAAGATCACCCCAGGAAGAGAGTTGGCAGCAAGTCAGGATGTGCCACTGCCAACTTTCTGGTTGAAAAAAGAGGTGCCCTGCCAGCTGCCCCCCAACCTGTCCAGGACAGAGGTGGCTCTAAATGTGTAGAAGATATTGCAGGGAAGGGCAAAGCTCTTCGGACCCTCTCTGGAGGAATTTTTACCTATTCCCACCAGCAAACTGATGTGCTCTTCTTGCCACCACGTCCCCATCACCCAGCCAGACTCCTCCAGACCCCCTCCTGCCCATGCAGAGCTGTACCAGGATGGAAGCAGGGTGCTCTTACCTTGGTGATGAGGTGAGGATACTTGAGACAGGCTAATTGCAGAACTGACTCCTTCATCTTGCTCGGATTGAGGGAGAGCTGAGCAGGGTCAGATTCCTCTTCCACAAAATGCAGCAGGTTCTCCACCTCACGTCGGGTGAAGTTCAGCACTGGGTTCAGATCATCCACCACTCGATCTGGAACAGGGAGGGAACAGTGAGCTGAGAAGGGGAGAGATGGACACTGCTGCCCTTCCTACACTCCTGTCCTGACGGAGCTCCCTCTGCAACCTGCACGTTCCTCAGAAGCCTTCTGCAAATGCCAAGGCATTGTGTTGGGAGATGAGCCTGTTCGACCCAGTCAGGGTGACAAATGCCTTATGCTTCAAATGTCTTACGCTCCAAACTGCACAGCAATGCAATGTAGGCCACTGAGCTCTGGGCATGCAGGAACGTGAAGCTGGTTATGAATGGTGTCCCATCTCACACCCTCCACATCACAAGCCTGAAAACACACAGGGTCAGGGACATAAAGGCGGCAACATCACTGCTTGGCCCCCCACAAATGCCACCAAAAAGGCTCAAGTTAATAACCAGGTGCTGAAATTCACAGAACTCTACTGAGTCAAAAGCTCAGAAATACAGCCATGGTCCCTCCCTTGCAAAAGCCTGAAAGTTTTCCTTGGACGTTTCTTCCTGCACATAGGGCAAAGAGAGCACAAGGAGAAAACATCTATATCCAGGGCTCTCCTGGGAGCCAGGCCAGCTGCCAGCAGACTCCACCTCAAGAGCAAGCCAGCCCACTGAGCCCATCATGCTGGGCTGCTGCCTCTGGAACTGGGCTTTGAGACAAAGCACAGGCAGCAGAACTCTCTGTGGGTCACTACAACCCTACAAGAGCAGCTCGATAGCTGGCACAAGCCAGCACAAAAGGTACTTTTGGTATGAGGGCAAGTTAGAACTGGAATGAATTAATTATTCTTGGCTCCTAAGTAAGTCCTATCAGTTAAAGATATCAATAGGTATTTTTATTTTGTTATTTCTGCTCTCTTGGTGCTGGAGAAATGGAGCAGCAAGAGAGCAGCTACTTAAAAATAATGTCCAGTTTAAACAAGCAATGTTTGTGTGACTGTCCCAGGCACACAGGGAAGCAGGATCACCACCCCTCAGGCTCCCAGTCTGTTGTAGTAACACAGAGCAGCAAGGAATGTAAATGGCTCTGCAGACCAAAACTCTGCTGTGGGATGCTGGCTCTACACCCTTCACTGCTCTGCCTTGTGTTTCTTACAGGGTCTCATGTCACTGTTGACTCAAACATCAAACGTTGCCCTAAGGATAACATCCTTCTGTCAATTTCTTTGGCTGTTTGGTTTTCAACCTTTAAAACAAGAAATTATGAAAACTACAGAAACGAGACTCGAAGGAGCCAAAAAGAGAGAAAGCCAAGAAGAGTGTCATGTCCACACCTACCTGACATGCCCTGCTTGGAGATCTGACGGTCATAGATCTTCTTCTCAAGGGTGTAGTCAGAGACCAGTCTGTAAATGTGGCATGGCTTCTTCTGCCCGTAGCGGTACACTCGACACACAGCCTGGGCGTCATGGCACGGGTTCCAAGAAGCATCAAACACCACCACTCTGTTGGCTCCAATGAGGTTGACACCCAAACACCCAGCACTGGAAATGAAAGGCAAATTTCATATTGCTGCCTTGGCCAATAGTCAAAGCTTCTAGGCAGGGACAGCCATCGCAGCCATGGTGCATCCATGGAAATTTCCCTGCAGCCATACAGGCAACTTCAACCCTACATCTGGTTTTCAAGACTAGGAGCCCTGGAGGACTAGGGCTAAAATCTTACACCTCTAGGGAACTCAGAAGAAGATGGTACTATCATCCCATAAAGTCTTGAGAGCAGGTTACAAAGGAAGCTAAGAACTGAAAACCCACAGGCATACAGAGGAGCAATGCAGGTCCCTCACCACGTCCTTCTGCTCCAGCCAACTTACCGTGTGGACAAAAGGAAGAGCCAAACAGAAGTGTTACTGGGATCATTGAACTGGTTAATCAGCCGTTCCCTTTCCGAGGCAGAGGTGCTGCCATCCAGTCCTGAGAAGGAAATTAAGGACACATTTAAAAGCTCTGTATGTCTGGGGGAATCCCATCAGAACAAACTCGCTTCCCAATCACTCTGCTTTGGCTCTGGCCCTGGAAGTGTTCAAAGCCAGGCTGGATGGGGCTTTGGGCAACCTGGTCTAGTGGGAGGTGTCCTTGCCCATGGCAGGGGGGCTGGAACAAGATGATCTCTAAGGTCCCTTCCAACCTGAACCATTCTATGAGTCTATGGTTCCTAACCAGTTCTAGGTCTTCCTCAAGTCATGTACTCCCAGACCTCAGCTGGACCACTCTGTACCTCTAATGCACCCAGCCAGGCAGGTGCAAAGCTGCCAGCCAGTCTGGGCTTTGTTCAAATGAAAGACCAAGCAAGACATTACTCAAGCTTGGCAAGACCAAGACTGGGAGTACTACAAAACACCTAACACATTAAGGTTCTGTATTAGGCAAGCAAGAGCAGCAGGCAAAACAGCCTCACATACACTAGAGGCTCAAGGAACCAGGAGAAATTGTGAAAGCCTTTGGCGAAACCCCATCGACTGGATCTGAGCACAGAGAACACTGGTCTAAAGCAGTGCAGAGGGAGTGTCAAGTCTCTGTTCCTAGGCAGCAGCTTGCTTCTGGCAGCTCTGCAAAAATCAGGAACACCATATCCACCATTCCTCTCAGTCCTGGCCTGTGAAGTAGCCACACAAAGTAACAACCCATGCCAGAACAAGATTTAAAGCAGATAAAGAGGTAAGGAGGAATTCACAGCCGAAGGCAGTGAAATCATTCCATAGTAATTCTGGTTTGGGAAGCAAGACCTAGAAAGCAAGCCCATCAGGAAGGAACATTTATCTTTTAGTGTTTTAAAAAGCACCAGTGAGTGAGTGAGATGTTTAACATTTCTGAGTAACACGTCAGAAAGAAGACTACGAAATTTTCAGCTAGTTGCAATTGAACCGTCACTATCCTCCCAAGCAACTTCCCAAGAGCAGTCAGAAAAAGAGTTCATCAGAAGATTGCTTCAGAAGAGCATTTACACACCCAGGGAAATCTACAGGATGTTTGCGGGACACTCTCAGGAATTTGTCCGTCACAGAGGATCAAATAGTGTCACACCAAAAGAGAGGAGGTTGGGTTGCACTTACTGTAATAGTTGATGTTTCGGACCCAGTTGTGAACTCCTCCATCTGAGCCTGGAGGACTTGGCATTGGTCTCTTTGCCAAAAACTCTTCAATGACGGACAATGTGGACAAGCTCTGGCTGTAAAACCAAGGACTCTGTTCAGGAGAAAGCCCCAGCAGCAGAAGTGGAATATCAGAGCTCTCCCCCAATGACACTAGCACTGATGGTGTCAAACCCTGCCTGTTGCTGCACACCTCTTGCTAGTAAACTTTATAGTGGCTGACGCACAAAATACATTAAGGAAAAAGGAGATCTGATATAACGAAGGAGAAGAGGGGAACTGCCACCCCATTCACCCCATGTGACATGGAAGGGGTTCAACAACTTCAACATTTAGTGACCACAGGATCAGCCATTGATACTCTGCTTACCTGAACACCAAGATCTTGTCTCCAAGCTTCACGCTTTCCTCAACTAGGTGGAACAGTAACACCATTTTGGGTGAGTTCTCCAAGACTCCCGTCTGGTAATCACACAAGATGTCTTTGGCCTATCGAGAAACAGGAGACTATTACAGGTGGAGTTGCTCATTCCCTGCTTAGCCCAACAATCCTGTCTCAAGGTGAGAGAAATAAGTCACTGCAGAGAGGTTATATTCAGCCAGTCCCATCCAGGTGACAATGTTATTTCCAACGACTGCTGCTACCTTGCACCCCAGAAGCTCCAAATGACAAACTTCTTGGAGGATGGATGAAGGAGCATCTTCCTAACCTCTCACAGCTCTCCTCTATCTCTAGATCTCTCCTCTGCAGCCCACTAGATTTACCATCATCATATCTGGACTAAATTTCAGCCTGACACCTCTTCAGAATAACAAAGTCCATAGCTTTTTTGGTCAGATGAAAACAATGGACTGAGTGCTGCCTGTACTCCACTCACACAAGTGTCACAAAATCGCCAGCCAGTGCCATGCACACATGCTGATCAAGATGCTCTGTGGCAGAGAAAATCTAAGAGAAATCCCTGGCTTTCCAACAGGAGAGTCTTTTCTTTGCTCTACTTCAGAAAACTGCCCTAACAAAAAGAGGTACAGTCTTTAAGAGTAAGTGTCTGGCCTACATGCACTGCAACTTGCCAAATGAAGTCTTCCAGCATCGGTACTCACCCACTCATAAGTAACGACCTGATTTGCTCTCTCCTGGAAGGGGTTGAAGCCAACACTCTGGAGGAACTTGCTGTTGGTGGCCTCTCCAACTGGTGATGCCAAAGCATTACTCTCTGTTTTGACTTTAATTCCCTGAGGTTGGCAGCGGGAATTGGTACTTGCTGTGCCAAGGTCATCCACATCCAAGTCCTGCTCGTTTGCTAGATTCTCCTTTTGCAGAGCTTCATACAACACATCTGGATGGTTCCAGATCTGAATGGGTAAGAAAAGACAATGGTTAGGTCTGTGCTGGCCTGCTACCTGCCAGTGTTTGGGAACTGAAAGCCCCTACAGCTATTCAAAGGGAAGAATTAATACTTTGATCACCATTCCCACATGGAACTAGAAGGCACTGAAGAGAAAGCCAGTCTGACAGCATTAAGGTAGTGAAAAAAGTAAACATGATTCTGCCACAACACAAGGAACTGTCTTTACCAAGGCTCTCCCAACTTTAAAGCTGTCAATTTTTTTCCTTAGAACAAAACAGAATGCCACTGTGCACCCTCACACAGCACAAACACAGAGGAAGCTGCTTGTTCGCACTGCAGCAGGTAAATGGTCATGGTATCAGCCCAGCATTGGTTCAGCTGATAGCTGCAGGTTTCTTGCACAAATTTGAACAAGACCTTTAACATCCCTTCATGCCTTACAGGTCTGTAAGTGAGGATAATTTTGCTGAATTACTGCAGGGAACTCTAGGGAGATAAGAGGTACCTGGCCAACCACATTTTTGCCTCCTGTTTTGACTCATATTCCTGCCTTTCCCTTACATATGAGAATACTTTTTTGCAACTCCTGCCAAAACGTACCTTGCAGCAGACACAGAAAGCTTTGAGAGGGTTCAGTCCCAGCCAGCCACTGTTGCCTGCATCTCGGAAGCGGTTCATGAACTCTGTGTAAAGGGCCCGCTGGATCTTTGACAGACGTACCAAAATGACATGTTCTTCCTTAGAGGGGAGCTGAACCTTCAGCACATTGTGCCCTCGCCTGGGGAGGCAATAAAGAAAGAGAGATAAACAGAGAGAAGGGAAATTCCCAATCTGATATCTCAGTAGCTGCCTGCAGGCTAAGATTTTGACTTCTTGCCCGCATGGCTGCAGGAAGAAAGAGCTCTAGTTGCATGCTTCTCTAATGCATGACACTCATGAGATACTCTCCCTGCAGCCAAATACCAGCAGTAAGCACAACAACAGAGATTGTTACAGAGATGTTATAATCTTCCAGCACAGGTCACAGTGTTAGGAGAGTGATGGAAGTCTTGTCTTTTCTTGGCAGTTGAAAAACAGAAATAAGATCTGGTCTCTTTTTAGCTCTGCCAGTGACTAAGACACTCCATCCAAATCATTGATCTGGCACCTCAGAGCCCTCGACCAAGAAACAAAGCTGATTCGCCTCCAGAGCGGCAGAGGCACTGTCACTTTTTCATAACTGATGGCTTGTGATACACTTTCAGATCCCTGTATAAAGGATATCAAAGAGTGCACACCCAAATTAACTATTAAGGCATCACAATAAACCTGAGGTCATTCTGGTGCAGTTGGATGTGCTGCTTTCCATTACACAAGTGCTCAGTACCAAAACTAACTAACTTTACTTCTACCCCAAGGCAAAACAGAGCCATAAAAAACACTCTGCAGTTGACAGAGTTTATGAGAGAAATGTGGAGCTGCTAATTTAAGCATCTCTCTGCTTTCCTCTGTGTGCACAACTAGTCGTACTGCATAAACTGAGCAAACGAGCAGGCTAACTTGGGCTGCAGGAGCTGTCTGCAGGGATGGGGACGTGCCTGCCAGCAGCTCCCCGGCACTCACCGCTGCACAAAGCCCTCCAGCAGGCTATGCAGGACGTGGCTGCGGTACCTCATGAGCCGGACATCTTGAGGGGTGCTGTCAATACACTGCCCATTGAGGATGGGGCGTTCAAACATGTTGCTGAACTCCTGCCGCGAGCCCAGGAAGTCGGGTCGGACAAAGTCCACCATGCACCAGTACTCGATGAGGTTGTTCTGGAGCGGGTAGCCGGTCAGCACCACCCGCCGCCGCGAGCGGATGTTCTTCAGGGCCTGCGAGGTGCTGGCGTGGCAGTTCTTGATGCGGTGCCCCTCGTCACAAATAACCACATCCGGGCCAGGGCGAGACAAGGCTTTCTCAATCCCTGAGGACAAGGAATGTTCAGTGTTAGTCTGAGATAAACGAGACAAGTTCTGGCTTTACATGGTCACCAGCTACAGAAAAGGAAAAGAAGAGGTAGCTCTGAAAGACAAAAAGCACTACTGATGGGTGGCAGAGAGCAAGGCTGGTTCAGGAAGTAACACTGGCTCCCATGTAGCATGATGCAGTCATGACCAACCATGAGTGTCCCGATTTCTGCCCTATGGCCTGCACTGCATAGAGTTGGGTGTCTGGGGTCAGACTGGCAAACTCCACACAAAGAAATCTCCAAGCTCAGGGTACTGACTTCCACTCTTACTTGCAGCCATTGCAAGAAATGAAAAACTCACCCAGAGCCAAACAACGTTCTGTCCCCAAAGATGCAATCCTGCCCAGCAAATCTTGATTGCATCAGGGATGCTAAAAGTGAGCAACCCATTCTGGACTTGTTCTGACACTGAGGACTGTGGCTTCTAGCCAGATGCAGTGAGGAGACCTCACAGCACTTGGATTACAGCAGGAAGCAGGGGATCACAAATACCTCCACTGTGGGAACAGAGCCCTGCCTCCTCTGCCTACACAGAACAAAGTAACTATTGCCAGTGGCTAACACTGACTGTTATTCACTCTATCAGCTCCCAGAAAAATGCAATGATAGGTTGCTTCCCTGTGCTGCCAGAGCTGGAGGCCAGCTGGACAACAGAACACGCTGACAACTGGCTTCCCACCTTTCAGAAGCTCTTGCTGCCGGTCTTCCTCATCCAAGTCAATAATGACAGGGCCAGTTTGCTTCTTTGTTTTCTTCTTCCTGCCAGTGGCAAAGGACTTCTTCAGTGAGAGGAGACGGTACATCTCATATCCCATCAGCAGCACACCGCCCTCTATCACCCAGTCATTCACCACCTTTGCACGAGCAGCTGTTGTCCTGCAAAACAAACCAACAAACAAAACAAGCTGTAAGCATTGTCTCCAGTTTCAGCTTGAACCACTGGATTTGAGTCTGCTGAGGAGAAAGACTCTTCCAGTTAATTGAAGTACTTTCTAGCATCAAACCAGACAGAGGGATACAATGAAGTTGTCACGGCGGTGTTTTGTTGTTGCTTTGCTTTTTTGTTGTTGGTTTTAAAGAGACAATCTGGTATATAGGAAAAGAAAAAGGCCCACAGGTCACGGGCTGAGAATGAAAAATCCTTACAGAAACTGAGCTGCAGAAGTCTATCGGGCACAAAAGCATGTCAAACTTGACAGCATCCTTTTAAAAGAGCTGTTGAGGAGAGAGCCTTTCTGGAGAAGGGTTCTTTGCAGAAGTTGCCAGAATCCCTCAAGGACAACACAACTCACAGAGAGTCACAGTGTTGGGTAGAGGAATCCTTAGGCAAGTGAAAAAATCTCAAGGGAAAAAACAAGCATTTAAAATACAAGAGATGTGTGGGATATGGGGCACACGTCTCAGGAGTCCCCGGACTCTCACAGGACTAGCAAAGTACGGCCAGAAACAAATCACAGCACTTCTGCTCATCTCTGCAGAAGCAGCTCTTATCTCTGGCAGTTCAGTTTCTGATCTCGGCAGGGAGGGAAGAATAGAAAGATGAGTAAGCAGAGTGAGAAGGAAGTACAAGATACAAATGTTACACAAAAGACAACGTAAATCTCTTCCAGTTACCAAACTCCTCCCATCAACACAGCATTACACAAAAAATGTAGAGTGGGAAGGATCTGAGAGTTGATGGCAAAAAATGAGCCCAGACTCAGCAGCCTGCAACAGAAATTCTGGTAACAGTTCCACAAGGCAGTCTAAGAACTCAGATGGGCTTTTACTGGCACCTACTTGTGTTCATCGTTCAGGATGTGGACTTTGAAGGTGCGGGGCTGGACCTCTTTGGAGTTGTAATCAGCAGGAAGGTTTTCAGGTGCTGGGAGCCACATGTTGAACTCTGCTAGCCAGTTTTGGAGCGTATTCACCTGAAAAAGTTAGCCAGGGAAGGACTGAAAACCCAGTTGAGTTGCTCAGGATTTTAACAGCAAAAATGAGAGCATGGAATGTCCCCCAGCTCTGCCCAGGCAGGAGCAGCAGATCAAAACATGCACACTCAGGGACACAGGGAACGGAATGGGGAAAAGCAGCAAGGGTATGACAGCGTGATGAGAGATGGACACCAATCAATCTCCTCTACAAAAAGAAACAGAGCAAGGAAGGTGATCTGTCAGCTCTCCACAGGGGCTACTTACAGGTACAATGGCAAGAACAGTCTTTGCCTCCGTGTGCCGAAAAAGTACGTCCAAGAAAGAGATGACCTGGATGGTCTTGCCCAGGCCCATGCTATGAGCTAAAATACACCCAAACCCACTGCTGGTTTTAAATCTCTCCAAGGACTCCACCAAGTTGTCATACAGGAATCGGATGCCACCAATCTAGAGAGAAAAGCAGAAAAGGTATCAAAAAGGTGGGAGAAAAGAAAATGGATGTATATTTACAGAGCGGCTAACACATTAGGATTGCGTAATGCACAAAAATATAATGGGGATGTTTCAAGTTCACTGCAGTATTTTAAGCTAGGCAAGGCTCAGAAAGACACTATTTTTAGATTCTCATAAAACTTCTGGAGAATATGATACCAGTAAGTCTAGCATTCATTTGGAGCCAGAGAATCTGAATTGGGGTTGGTTAGTTTGTTTATAAATACAATTTGATTTAAAAAATGTTCATCTAAATAGGTAAAGAAAACATTCCTGTCTGTTCCCGATATCACACACCATCCATCACCACAGCACCCAGATAAGAAACACCTTTGCCAACACAATGAACTCTAATCTTTATAAAATACTTTGCCTCTGAGAGTTGAAGGTATTTTGTTACAAGTACAGCCAGAATCAAGAAAAACATTTTAATTTATTTATCTTTTTATTGACTATGAGCGTGGGCCCTTGAAATAAAAGCTAAGGACTTTAGTTATCAGATTACAACAGTAGGCAAAGCCATACGCAGCCCAGGCCTTAATTTCTCCTCATCATTTGACTGTCCACAGCTGCCATCACCACAACCAGACTGGTCACAGAAAACACCAAAGAAGCGCTGCTGAGATTTCAGAGCAGGTGTGGCTGAATTCCTTGCATTTCCAAGCCTACCTGATGAGGTTTTACTGCGTGTGCAAGCTGGGGAGCCAGGAAAATGTCCTCCTCGTTTGGTGGATGGTTGATGTTGACAATGACTTGCCCCAGAGCATCTGACTGATTTAAGGCATCATTCACATGAGAGCCACTGCTCTCTTCACTGCCATCTTCCTCCCCTTCATTGCCAGAGTCGCTGCTGTCCACAATCTGCAGGGCATCATCCTCTCCTGAACTCAGCTCAATCACTTCTGTAAACAGAACAGGAGAGAATAAGGGCAAAGGTTAACGTGACGTCGGTGTTTATCACGCATGGAGAAAATCTCCTATCAGGAAAAGAAGGCTACCATGTTGTGTAACTCCACACTGGCCTAGTGACCTATTCTGAACAAGCAGGAGGAATACACACCCACAAGATGCCTGCCCCTCAGGCTTGCATATAAAAACTGGAGTTCCTCTGAGTTTCCTTTCCCAGTGTTTCAGAGAACGCTCGTTTGAGCTGGTCCATGCAGAATATGAGGTTAGTTCTGTAGGTGTTTTACATTCTCCTCCACGTGTCCTCCTCATTCCTAAACCCAGACATGCATTTCACCTGCTGACACACTGTCCAACGACTGCCAAAGGAATCATGCAGAAGTACTGGAGCAGTGTAAGCAGTCAGGTCAGATCCATTTGGGACAAGGGACACAACAACTGCTCTCAGTTGCAGATTTGGGTACTCAGATGCAGATGATGCCACCTCCCACGTAAGCATTCTCCAGCAGAGCACTGAGCAAAATGAATTGGATTCATAAAACAGAAATAAACACAAGTTTGCGAGAGTGCCTGAGGGGCCAGACTAGCAACGTCAGTTTAGGACTCAAAGGCAAAAGCTGGCCATAGAGTTGGAAACCAACAGACCTACAAAAATCCAAAGTAATTCACTACTGGAACATCTGACTAGATGAACACAGGAGGTTTGTGGTTGAATAAATAGCGTGGCTGTGAGAAGACCAGGGTGAGACAGTTGGTCACTTACCATCTTTAATGCTATTTTTTCCTTTAGCATCATCTTCACTGCCACTGCTGGTGCTGTCCAGGCAGATCACTTCCTCAGCAAGGACCTGAGGGGGGAGCTGGGTAGCCTCCGCTGTTCTGAAAATGATGTCCTCTACAAACACAACAATAAGTAATTCATAATAATGGGGAAGGAGACAAAACTGTTCAGAAACCAGACAGTATTTCCTTCCACTTTTGCTCCAATAACTTAGCCCTGGAATTTTCCATAACAGACTCTCACTGTCTAAAACACTGCTATGACTCAGCTTCCTGGGTCACAGTCGCCTCCTTTCTCAATATGCCTAAACAATAGCCCATTGCTGATGGCACCCTCTGCACTGCATGTCCTGGCTGGGGCACACCGACCATACACACATGCTGAAGTCTCCTCCCTCCCCTCTGTTTTTTATTTTTGGTCTTGGAAATAAAAGTATTTCATTTTTCTTCATTCCACTTCTATTTTTCATCCAGCAGAGAAAGTACCAACTGCTGCAGGGATGGTAACTGTCCTCTGTTAGCAGAGACACTGTAATAATTGTATCCCACACATCACAAACAACTTTTGATGATCAAGACCATTTGTTTATGTGTTTAAGTATTCCCATGTGGGGAGATAGGTCAGCTCAAGAGGGCCAGATAAGAACTGTTGCAGTGACTCAGTAAGCAGCCATGTTCTCCTGGGGCTGCAATCTACCCCTCACCAGTTAAAGTATTTTAAACAGCTCCTGCTCCTCTTTACCCTCTTTGCATACTTCACCATTTTTACCCCCTGCTATTTCACTGCTTGTTGAAACATGCACAGGAAGATAAGGCTACACGAACACATACACACTGCCTATTGTTCCACTGTCCCCAGTACCAGATCCATGCATTCCCAGACTGCTCACAGAACAAACACAATCTGGACCAAGGACACAGCATTTCTGTCAAGGCAGTTTGTTTAAGCTCCCGTAGCAGTTGGAAAGACAAGTGAGATCTGTCCCAGTATCCTGCTTACACACAGCTAACTGGTCAAAATACCTCCAACAAAAGTTTTCCAGTTGGTGAATGGAAAAAGGGAAACATCACTCCTGTTTTTAAGAAAGGGAGAAAGGAAGACTGGGAACTACATGACAGAGAGCCTCATGCCTGTGCCTGGGGGGATCATGGAATAGATCCTCCTGGAAGAGATGTTAAGGCACATGTGAGATGAGGAGGTGACCTGAGACAGCCAGCACGGCCTTACCAAGTGCAGCTCATGCCTGACCAATCTGGTGGCCTTCTACAATGGAATGACAGCATCGATGGACAAAGGAAAGGTGACTGATGTCATCTACCTGGACTTGTGCAAGGCCTTTGACGTGGTCCCACACCACATCCTTATCTCTAAATTTGAAGGGTGGACTATTCAGTGGATAAGGAACTGGCTGGATGGCCACAGCCAGACAGTTGTGGTCAACAGCTGTGGAGGCTGGTGACAACTGGTGTCCCCCAGGGGTCCATCTTGGGACCAGTGCTCTTTAACATCTTTATCAATGACATCGATGATGGATTGAGTGCACCCTCAGCAGTTTGCTGATGACACCAAGCTGAGTGGTGCAGTTGATATCGTAGAAGGAAGGGATGCCATCCAGAGGGACCTGGACAGGCTTGGGAATGGGCACACGTGAACTTAATGAGGTTCAACAAGGCCGAGTGCAAGGTGGTGTTGCATTTGGGTCAGGGCAATCCCAGATATAAGTACAGACTGGGAGAAGAACTCCTTGAGAGCAGCCCTGCCACGAAGGACCTGGGGGTCCTGGTGGACAAAAAGCTGCACATGAGCCAGCAGTGTGCTGTTGCAGCTGGGAAGGTCAACAGTATCCTGGCTGCACCAACAGAGGGGAGGCAGCTGGGCAGGGAGGGGACTGTCCCTCTCCACTCTGCCCTCATGAGGCCCCACCTGGAGCACTGCCTGGGGCCCCCAGCACCAGAAGGACACTGAGCTGCGGGAGCGGGGCCAGAGGAGGCCACGAAGATGCTCAGAGGCTGCAGCACCTTTCTTATGGAGACAGGTTGAGGGGGTTGGGGGTGTCCAGCCTGGAGAAGAGAAGGCTGCAGGGAGACCTCATTGCAGCCTTCCAGTATTGAAGGGAGCTTACAAACAGGAGGGGGACCAACTTTTTACACAGTCTGACAGTGATAGGACAAGAGGGAATGGTTTGAAACTAAAAGAGCAGAGATTTAGGTTAGATGTTAGGAAGAAATGTTTCACTCACAGGGCGGTGAGGCCCTGGTACAGGCTGCCTGGTGGAAGTTGTGGGTGCCCCATCCCTGGGGGTGCTCAAGGCCAGGCTGGGTGAGGCTCTGAGCCTGGTCTGATGGGTGGCAACCAGCCCATGGCAGGGGGTTGGAACCAAACGATCTTCAAGGTCCCTTCCAACCTAAGCCATCTACGATAGGATTCTACGATTTCAAGAGTTTACACTTGAAAGTACAAGCACAGCATGGCAGTCTACCTTCTTCACTGAGCTCCCATCCTTATAAATCTTGCTTCAGGTGGCATCTCCCACTGCTTACCAGGAAGAAACTCTGGGGGTACGGTTGGGATAGTGGCTGGATAATCCTTCCGCTGCTGCTCTAGCCGTTTCCTTCTCTCCAACTCTTCCTGCTGGGCTGCCTTTGTCACAGCTTCTAGTTGGTCCTCACGCAACAGCTTTCTGAACACACAAGCAAACAGAGAAACATAGCTTGGTTACACTCAATTTCTTCCAAAAAAACTGAACAGCTGTACAGCTGGCTTACCAGACGACTGCCAAGCTCCAGGTAGCGTGTCAGCTGCACTGACTCGAAAAATCATAGCCAAAAGCTACACATTGTACAGCTACTGTGCTTCCCAGCTAGAGGCAACGCTACTATTACTCAAGGGAAAGACAGAAGTTTGACAGAAGCAAAGTAACAAAAGGAGGGAAAACGTGAGTGGGTAAGAATGTATTTAAGCTAGGTTACACAGCCTAGTTCTATCTGAAAGGATGTTACTTACTGCCATAGAGTTTATAAATAGAAAAGGCACAAAATCATGCAAAGATCTATGAAGAGAAAAGGCATCAAGTCCCCCACCAAAAGCCATCATCCAGATTTTCATCTGCCTCGGTGTTTTCAGGAACTAGGGCCTCTCATGGCTTTAACACAATTGTTTCAAAAGCTGATCTCAAAGCAACTTATTTTTCTAGGTATTTCCACGCTTCTGAAAGTTGCTTTTCCCTCTTTTCAATTCCACTCTCAGTTTCAGGTTTGTAGCCCTGGAAATGAAGGCTCACTTGCCAGAGCAGAAGAGGTAACATCCAGCTCCCTCAGGCCAGGCAACCCTGCACTGCAGGGACATCCCCTCCATCCTAATGAAGCCTCAGACTCCAAGGTCTCCTCAACATTTCACTCCTACTTTAAGGAACTCCACTCCTCCAGCTTTATGAAACTCCACCTGCAGAAGCTGAAACATAAGCCCAAGACCACCAGAGCCTCACAGGCAAAGGAGACACTTGTTGCCACAGGAGTCCCTGCTCCATTACGACTCCTCTGAGCATTTTAGATCCCCTTGAACAAAATTTAGTAGTGAATTATCACCTCACAACCCATTCCAGAATGTATGTGGTGACAAGCAACCAATGACTACTTTGTAAAATTCAGGCGAAATTGATGTCCAGCATTTCAGCCCCGTGTCACAGCATGAGCACTCCTGGGAACAAGCACCCAGGACAGAGGGAAGGATTATATTTTAGGCTGTCTGCAATGTAATCCTCATCAGCAGAAATCAGATGTACACATCTGGAAAATTGCTTAATGATGGTGCTAGTCACAGTTGGATTAGATGATCTTAGTGGTCTCTTCCAACCTTAATGATTCCATGATTCTATTTTTCAATTAAATATCTTAATAAACAGCAGCCAGTAGACAATTTTTGCCATTAACTCCATAACCAAATATTAATTCTCCTGAAATACCAAATAAATCTGCACCCACATGCAGCACTTCAGAGTGAGAATATGCTACTCCCACTGGTGGAACCCAAAGGTTTTGGAGAAGCAAAGCCATCTGGCCTGCCAAGGGTGGCACAATGTAGCTCCGAAGAAAAGGCCACAGGCTCCCTTCTGACCCCAAAGGCCTCTTCTCGTCCTGTTGATGCTTACCTTATGTTCCTCCGCATGTGAGACGGTTTCTGAGCCCTCTTCTTTTTGGTGTCCTCAGAGGCCAGGCTCTTGTGCTGGTTCTGCAAGAGTCGCTCTGCCCGCTCACTCTGAGATGAGGTAGTTGAAGTAGAGCGCTGCCATTCTCCATCCTCCACGTGCTCCACGTGGTCACCGCTGAACACGGCTTCCTGGGGTTGGTCTGCAGAGACAGGGAGGCAACCAGATGAGAACAGCAGTGCCAGGCTGCCACGTGGCTTTTACAAGAGCATTCACCAGGATTCAAGCTGTACGGGAACCCACTTGTGTCAAACCTGGGGTCCTTCCTAGCAGTGATGCTCAGAGTGTTAAGAAGTTTTATGCTGAAGGGTCTGTGTCCAGTAAAAGCCAACAGTACTCCACTCAACGTGGTCCTAAAGTGCCCTGAGAAAAAACAGGGCAGGATTACTTCAGCCCACGCAGAGCACTTGCTGACCTAAGGGCCCGTTTTCCTACAGGGACCAGATGAGCTCCCATTAAAATAAGGAAAAGAAAGCAACTCAAATCTCTTTTTACTTTGTCTCACAGCATTGAGGTGGGACAGAAATGTCCATTCATACGACACCTGTGCACCCATCTTCCCAGTTAAGAGAACACTGCGCTCTAGAGGTCACCTGGCTCAAACACTGGATCATGGCCCTTTGGGAAGCTCAGTGCTTTTATCACCAGACTGCACTCTCATGATTTAAATGCTACCTCCTGGCAGGCTTTTCTAAAAATCCAGAAAGTGAAAAACCTCTTTCAGTTTTACAGACCACGCTCACTCCTTTTTCTCTGCCTTCCCCTGTTCTCAGGCTTGCATTAATGGCTGGCTTCAGCCTTAAAGCATGATGCAAAATGACACCGTGCTCCACGAGCCATTCTGCTCCCCAACAGGCTGCCCGTGACCAAGCCAACGCCTGCAGAGCACAGAAAGGAAATGTTTCTGTTTGAGAGCTTCCCTTGAAGCAAACTGTTTTTGACAAGCCTTGTAGTGGTTTCTTTGAAGCATCTTGTCCCCTTGTGCCAGGCACAGATACCCAGAACCTCACCTCATAATCAGCTTTCTGGCTCACAGCATGCATATGAGCTAATGACTGGAACTGAAATGACACTCGGACAGAACTTTCAAGGGGGAAAGAAGACATCAGCCCAGAAAAATGCAGCAGAGGAAGTAACGCTGAACCAACAGGCATGATGCTGTGATGCTGGGGGATCTGGAGACAACGAGCATCCCTTCTCAAGGAGAGAGCTGAAGGATGCTTCAGCACAGCACACTCTCAGACAGAGGGCTGGGGACAAGCCCAGCTTCCCAGGCTTCCCAGTCACCAGCTCTGCTGCTGGAGCTGAAGCCACGTTGCCCACATCACCTGCAGTTCCCCAGCGCCGCTTCCTTCCCCCCAGCAGCACTCTGGACCCGCTGTTATGTAACTAGATCAAAAGATCGGACGAAATAGGGCAAAGGGAAGCAGGGAGGCTGCACACGTGACCACATTCTCGGGGATGAGTCACTAAAGCAGTGACTGTCCCGGAGACAAACCCTGCCGTGGTGACACTGCTGCCATCCCAGCCCAGTCCGGGGCCCTTGGCGAGGCACAGAATCACACCTGTTGGTCACGGCTGTCTGCGGGTGGAAGCACCCTGCAGCCCAGCCATGTCACCACTCCTCCAACCACACAACAGCCCCCACCTGACAGGCTGCTACGAGGAGGAATCGTTTTGCTGCTGCTGTGTACTGGCTGCTGATGGTGCACCCAGCGTAACTCTGCGCACAGCCACGCGGGGACAGAGCCGCAGTGACACCCAGCAGCTGCACCCGCGGACGGCTGCTCTGTGCCAGGCTCTGCTCCCTGCGAGGAGGGCTGTGCTCCCATCAGGTATCAGCTGAACTAACTCCTGCCCAAGTTCTGCCAAGCCCCCACCCACAACAGCCCTGTGCTGAGGGCTCACAGGGCAGCGGTGATGGCACTGCTGCCGTTCACCCCCTGCCCACAGCATCCCAACCCCCAGCCCTGACCCCAGCACGGCTCTGGCTGCTGCTGCAGAGCAGGGCGTCCCAGCTCCCCGGCTCACTGTGCAGCAGCCCCCAGCTGTACCCAGGCAGGGAAGTGTCTGGCTCCTCGACTGACGCTCACCTCTCACTGCTGAGAAGTCTGCAAGGAACGGAGTCGTGACAGCTCTGTGTCACTGCTTCCCTGGGTGGGTGACGATCAGAGCTGCCCTGAGCACTGTGACTCACGGCACACAACACAGAGACATCTGTCCCACCGCGGGGCATTTCCTGCTGCACCTATGCCTAAAAAGCTCAGCTCACCACCTCCTTCTTGTGCAACATTCTCAGTATTTCTTCCCATTAGACAGCACAGGGTGCAGCCTGCAGAATGTCCTCCAGCATCGTGGATTCAGCAGGGCTTGCTCTCACCAAAGGAACCCCTTTCTGCGCAGGGCTCAGGTCGCTGGGAAGTGCCCTGAAGCACTGGGAATCTCTTTTTTCTTTTTTTTTTTTAGGTATGAGACTGCTGTAACTAACACAAGTCTTCTCCTGGCACTGAGGTGTGAGAAACAGTGCTGGAGCTGCACCCAATATCCACAGCCTCAGTGAGGCCAAGTATCTGTGCACCCACAAGTAAATACCCATGGGTGTAGAAACAGTCCAAAACTCCTAAGAGCACAGAAAATGCCATTCAGGATCAGACTGAGCATCCCCAACCTGAGGCTGCTGCAGGGAAGGCGCAGGAGCCCCCCAGCCTACAGCAGCACTGGGTTAGCTGGTAATTTCTTGGTGCCCCCAGTGCTGGCTAATGCCAGCAGCTGAGGCTCGCTCTCCTGGGAGCCCAGTTCTCTGCCAGCACAGCTCCCATGACCCCAGGGAAGGCATGCTACTAAAACCAGCCCCTTGTTTACTTCTAAAACCATTTCACTAGGGAACCTCAGGGTGCTAACTAGCATGGTTTCGCTGGGGCTGGGCACTATTTCCTACCCTAAGGACAGGGACGTGTGTGCACGGCGAGGCTGGCAGCTGGATGCAGAGCAGAGAGAAGTCAGTTCTTGCTTCAGGAGCCCTGCACAAAGAGCAAGGAGCAGTTACATTCGATGCCACACAGTCTGTGGGCAACCAGAGACCAGCAGGGACTGGCTGGTACCGCTACAGGCAGCACGGAGCTGGCGGAGCAGGGATGGGAGGAGCGCTGAGCATCGGCACAAGGCAGCCCCACTGCACAGCTCCAGCTGCAGCCACTGACACACTGAACTGCAGCGGTGCTGGAGGCGAGAGGGGCGGCTCTGCAGAGTGGAGGCACTGATGTGCTGGGTGATGTGCTGTTCCCTCAGTGTGGTGGGCACTGCGGGGTGCCGAGGTGATGCTGGAGTTCAGCTGCAGGACAGCAGCGGTCTCGGAGGCTGCAGCAAAGCACTTCGGCTCGTATTCAGCTGGAGTGGGAGATAAATGAAGTACGGGCAGGATGCTCCTTCTGTTGTATGGAACTGGTGCAGCTGTTGCTGGATGCTGTGCGAGGAGGTGTCTGCACAGAGCACCTCTCGTAGAGGCAGCACTACAAAGCGTTCCAGTGCCCCGCTGGAGGCAGGAAACTGCAGGTGAAATCCCTTATGGAGGGCATAGGGGAAAGCAAGGGGGATGCCCAGGCTCCCCTCCCGCAGGTCCTACCTGCTGCACTGCCCACGAGAGCTCCAGAAACCCCCCTGGGGCTCAGCACACACTGCTGAGCCACCCCGCAGCGGGGACGCTGAGGCTGTGGCCACCCCCCACAGCCGCTATCAGGGCAGCTAATTAGCAACAAGACTTTGTTCTCCTCGGAAAATAATTGTACTCAGTCTTCAGGCCGCCCCTCCCAGCCACAGGCGCTTAACAAAGCACTAATTATGTAAGCATTATATAAGGCGGCACACCTACGCCCCCCCCTCTCCCCCCCTGCCCCGCTGGCCCCTTGCTTCTCCAGGGCGGAGCAGAGCCAGCACCCAGCCCCGTGCCTGCACCCGTGGGGCTGTGCCTGGGGGACACCCGGGCTGGGGGTGTGGGAAGATGTGGGTCCCATGGGGCCATTCCAACTGTGACCAAACGCGGCTGGGGGGAGCAGTGGGCTCGCCTCCACCACCCTCGCCCTGGCTGCAGACGGTCGGTGTCCTGCTGAGCTCCAGCTGCGTGGCACTGTGGGGTGTGAGCAGAGCTTTCTGCCTGGTCCTGGAGCTGGAAGGTGCTCTCTGGGGCTACACACATTGGCTCCAGCATCGTCCCTCCTGCTGCTGCCTCAGCTCGGAGCTACCCACCCCAGGGCTGTCACCTGTGTGTCGCTAGCTCGAGGCAGGCTGTCATGTCGGTACAGCAATCAGCACTGTTTCAAGCTCGAGTAGCACATTTTTCCTTTCTGTAAATGAAACGTGTCTGGGAAGCGTCCGGTGCTGCAGGTGCGAGGCTCCCAGAACACAGGCGGGAGCACGATGCCCTACAGAGCCCGGCCAGGACAGCCCACCAGAGCCAAACCCACCTCCAGGCTCCTGCTGGGAAGGAAGCGAGCCCCAACCAATGGAAAATTTTTAAAGATAAGGCAGCACTGCCCTTCGTTTTTTTTGTTTTTTTTTCTTCAGCTGCCCTTTGGTGTATCAGTTACCACTGAGGTTACGCCATGGAGTAAAACTTTCCTGGCCTGAAGGCAGCAAAAGTGAAGGGCAGGGGAAAGGAAGAAGCAACCCGAAAATCGAAGGGAAAGCAAGCAGCCGAGAAGGGCTGCGAGGCAAACTGGAACCCCGAGCAGCCAACTTTGGTGACAGCCAATCTATCTCCTAACCCCAGGATTATGCAAGCAGAACCAGGCCCGCGTACCCGGCCGGGTTACATAAACCCCAGGAGCCCTTACACAATGCTGGCAGGACACAGGTAGCAGGGACGTGGAGCTCCGGGGGGACGCTCCCATGGTGCTGGGAAGAGCACCCCGCATCTCTCCTCCATGCACAGCCCAAGTTGTTTTCCCAGTAAAAGTCCTCCAGTGTAAAATGCCTTCTCCTGGCAGCTTCTCAGCAGAGGGGCAGGGAAACAAAGCCAGGAAACGCGCCCACGAAGGCAGCGTGGAAGGATGGGTGACAGCCATTGGAGTTACACAGACCCAGCTGTGTGCAGGGGGGGCTGCACCTCCCCGCTCCGGTCCCCCAGGTCCCCAGGACGTGCCTTGGCCACCCAGGTGAAAAACACAACCACAGGCATCTGAAGGATAAGCAAGCGGGTTCAGCCCTCAGAGCTTCCTTGTTTTCATCATCGTTCAAAACTCCGAAACAGAACAGTGTGTTTTTGCTGGTAAGGTGGATAAACACTGATTTAGGTAACAAAGCTGACCCTCCCCCCCACCCCCCCACACACAAATTCAGAAAATAGACACCGATGGGGGCTCGCCGTGTTCCCAGCACAGCGGATCCGGCTGTTGCCGTTCCTCTTCTCAGGCACAAATTCAGGGACTAAGAAAAGAGGACGAGCAAGGGAGCAAGCGTTGCATTATGCAATGGTTACATAAGCAGCAGTTTACACTAGGTAGCTGGGAGCTGTGCTGGGAGCTCGATTCCAGGGTACCCCCAACGCAAGGGGGAATAACAAGGAGGGGACAGCTGCGGCCGCACGCTGCCAAGGCCAGCAAACCAGCAAACAAACAGCCAGCACGAGCAGAACTTCAATCTTTGCCCCGAGCCCTCCCCACAGCTTCATTCAGGACGTGGTCAAAGGGAGGGGGGAGAAAGCATCTGTGTGGGAAAGCACGAAGCATCCCTTGGTACCCGCGTGCTGCCCGTGCTGGGGACGGTGCAGGAGAGGAGGGAGCTCCGAGTGCCACCCCCCGGCACCCGCACGCTGTGTCAGGGTCGCAGGAGGTGGCAGGCAGGGCTGGCCCTCAGCTCCCCTCCCCTCCCCAGCCCATGGCAAAGAAATGGGGCAGGTGTCCATGCTGCCCTGTGCTCTCTTTCTTCTCCTTAAATGTGATTTCATACCTGGAAAGCAAAGCTCGGTGGTGGGTTTTGTTAGAACTGTAACAGAACTTTGGCTGCGTTGTCCTTTTCTGCTTCAGTTCCTAAAGTGATTTCCGAGGGATTTCTCAGGACTTTGTTTAACGAGGGAGGCATCACTTGGGAGAGAAATGCAAATGGTTGAGTTTGAGCCTGTGTGCCACCGCATTCCACTGGCACCGCTCCCACCGCACGCAGCCAGAGCAGCGACTGCCGGCGCTGGAGAAAGCTAATGAGAGCAGGATGGAACAGCATCGCTCCGTGAACGATCCGGTTCTGGCTCTGCTTTGCAGAACGGCAGTGCTGCTTTGTGTGCTGCCAAAGCAGCTTGACCAAGAGCTGCCAAGTTGCTGGGGCAGTCACACTCGCACCAATCCAAGGCACGGCGTCACGAGCCCCCCCTGTCCGAAACACGCAACGCCCCAAAAGCTGAGCTCACTGCAGCCTGCCCACAGCAAGCACCAGCCCTGCTGCAAGGCTGCTCAGAACACAGCCGCCCCTCTGCTCAGCAGAGGAGACCAGGAGTTTGTGAGGAGGGGACAGGGCTCTCTGTAAGCCCCTTTTCAACCTGCACTGACTTATTTGCCAGCTGGTGGGTGCTAACAAAGCGAGGGGATTTCCCACTGGCAGCAGACTGTGGCAGGGCTCCCCCAGCCTCTCTCACCTGAGCAGTGCAATGCTCTGCAGCGCTGAGTTCATCCGCACCCTGCCCTCTTACGACTGCACAACTGACCCAAAACATCCTGCCACCCCAAAAATTCTGGGAGGCCTCTAACCTTGTGCTCTCCCTCCACCCGTGTGACCTACAGGCTCATTCCCAAAAGCATCTTCTCCCCCCTCTTCTCTTTTTATACCTACTATCTAGACGGAGTTACATAAGCCACTTGGATCACCCAGATTCCACACTTATCCAAACTCATTCTGCACTGTAACTCCTCTCAGTTCACACCCTCCCAGGGCTAGCTTCCTTGTCCTGCCACCACAACGGAGAGATGACAAAGCAAGAAAGATGGAATTTTTCCTAGTATCCCCTCTCTCCACCACTCGACAACAAACCCTGCATGGGTTACTTCTCTGAAACTCCTCCTGCAGCCCACAGTGTGCTGGACTTGTGTAACAAACTGGGCTGGAACTCCTGGGGAGCACTCTGAGAGCCCACAGCACCAGCTCTGGAGGCACTTGCCCCGTGGGCAAGGTGGAAGGAGCTCCGCTTCAGCACGTCCTGACCTCAGAGGAACACACTGCATCACAGAGTTTTTCAAATCTGAACAAAGTTTTTCCTCCAACCTGAGAGGCAGCCATCCCCAAACTGCAAACTGGTGCTAGGGTTCCACCAGCACCTTCCACTGGGTGATGGGAGGGAGGAAATAAGAGGCAAGCAGCTCTCAGTCCATTGGCACCCACAGCCCTGCCCCTGCCCAGACCGCAGCCGGGCCAGCAAGGCACCAAGCACTGCACAGAGGCTCCCCAAACTCCCATCAAGTGGGCTGGTGGGGAAAGCAGACACTGAGTGGAAGAGGGTGGGGGAGAGTTCACTGGGCAGAAAGTGATGCTGACAGTAAGGACTGTCTCCTCTCTCGCTGAACGCTCCTTTTGCAGCATTACAATCTGACAACAGCAGGAACAGCCAGACCCAGAGTGCCACATCGCTTAAGTCTTCAAAACTAAAAGCACAAAGAAAGGAAGAGTTTCCTCCTCATATCCCCTCCAGCAAATCAACCAGACTGAAAATTCAACCACTTCCATCCCTGCCTGAGAGGTAGGAAATCACAGCCCGAGCCCCAGCTCCTGGCACTCTTTGCCAGCCACAAAGCAGGGCTCCAGCACAGGGCAGGCAGAAGTACGAGGGCAAAGAAAGCAGAAGGAAACCCAGCACCTGTGTCCTACCTGGGAACTGCTGCGACTCATCCAGGAGCAACATGCTGCCCGGTGTGCTGCCTTCTGCCGCCGCTCGGCCCCAGCGCAGCTCGCAGCCCTCCGGCTATTCCGGGCTCAGGGTCTTCAGGACAAAAGTTTCCAGGCGCTCCCAGCAACTCCTTATCTCCGCCTGCAGCCCCAGCTCCGCTCTCCCTGCCTTGCAGCAAGCAGGGCAATGCCTCCTGATAAAGCAGTCCAGGGGACAGGCGGGGAAACCTGCGCTTAAGGCTTCTGGAAATAACTTTGGTAAATAGCTGCCGGTGCGTGAAGCCACGGAGCCGGCGTGCCGGGGCTCAGCGTGCACACATCCTCCCTGAACCCAGCCGAGGCGGAGCGGGGTCACTGTTACATAACTGGTTAAATACGCCTCGTGTGCAGCCTAAAGAAAAACTGCCACCGTCTCCTCCCCGGCAGAGCGTCAGGCAACGCAGCCCTGCCCCGGGGAGCCGCTGGGTACCCGTGCCCAGAGTGTGCCTGGTTACGGGGCACGCTCTGGTCACTGGGATCCCAGGGAAAAGGGGTTTGGAGGAGTGGGGAGCGCCGGGGAGGTGCTGTGGGTGTGCACGGGGCCGCCTCGCTCCTCTCCCCTGGGCAGCACGGCAGGGCTGAGTGCTGCTGGGATCGGGTCCCATTCACGCAGCCCGCAATCCAGTTCAACTAGTGGCAGGGATGGAGCCTGGGAATCAAATAAAAATCCTTACATAACCACAGGGCTCCGGCGGGGCCCCGCGCAAGGGGAATCCCAACAGACAACAGGACGGGCTGGGCAGGGGCAGCGATGGGAGCACTGCTGTGCTTCCAGGCTTGGCAGCACCAAGGGGGAAGGGGATGCAGCAGAGTGCAGCCCTTTGGCTCTGACAGCAATCTCAGTATCTGGGACTTGGTGAACTGTTTGCACCGTGCCTGCTAGCTTCCACGAAACCAGGACAACCAAAACCTGAGCAGTTCGAACCTGTTTGCACAGCAACATGCATCCTATTTGCTTCACTAAATCAGTAACTTCTACAGCACTGCCTGTCTGCAGAATGCCCTCAGTGCAGCAAAAGGGCTACAAAAGAGTCCCAACTTTATAAGGAAATGACCTTGCAGAATTTCCAGGGCACATCTCGCTAACAATGTGCCCTCCTCCCCAGCCCTCTCTGCACCAGGTGGGCAGGACAGGGTAAGTGCTTCAAAACTGTGGCTGAAGGTCCTGCCCAGCCTTCCTCAGCGCTGCAGGCTTCTCCCGTGTGCCCCTCCACAAGCAGACCCAGAGCCAGTAACAAACACAGCCCTGGGCTGATGGATGCATAACAAAACCGGCTTGCTCCAAAGTCAGCTGTTTGCTTGGAACAACTGGAGAGCGAGCTCCTGGCCGTAAGGGTTGAGCTACAAGTCTGCAAGCAGCCAGGGCACAGCTTAGGCACTTGTTTTTATGAGACCTACCACTCCAGAGACCTGCCCTTCCAGAGAGCCACCATTCAGGAGAGCCACCATGCCCAAGACCCAGCATTCATGAAACCCTTCATCCATCAGACCCTCCATCCATCAGACCCACCATCCATCAGACCCTCCATCCATCAGACCCTCCATCCATCAGACCCTCCATCCATCAGACCCACCACCCATCAGACCCTCCATCCATCAGACCCTCCATCCATCAGACCCTCCATCCATCAGACCCTCCATCCATCAGATCCACCATTCCAGAGGTTGCTGGAGCACAGGGAACACTTGCTACCAGCCAGATATCCTCACTGCTTCGGGGTACATCCCATCTCCAAAACAAACCCAACGTGTTATTTTCCTAACCAGAGCCATCTACATTTTACTGGAGAAAAAGATTATGAAGTGCACTAAAATGAAGAGGCTTGGTAATGAGGCAGGCTTTCACCTCTGCCACCGATTCAAGCAGGCTGGTACATGGGAACGGGCCGTGTTTGTCAAGGGGCAGAAGAGGGACAAATACATTGGGAAGAGCACACGGCCAAGGATCTCGCAGCAGGCCTTATAAGGACCGTGTGGGGCGGGAGTAAGTCACCAACCATGACCTCTGCATCTGACCCAGTGGATTTCTGAAACCAGGAAGCAAGATTTCAAGACAAATATTTGTGTAAATACAGCGGGGTACTTTCCAAAGCATGCCTGTTGCAGCCGGGAAGCACAAGGAAAATGGAAGCTCAACACATCATGGAAAACATGACCTGTACCTGTCCTTTTCCAGAGAGGAATACAAAGGGACTGTGCTACACATCAGCAAAGGCTCCTCAGCAAACTCGCTGTGCTCGAGAGGTGCCCGTGTAAATGACACAGCAGATCCCCTCATCACTCTGAAGCGTGTATTTTTCATGGAAAACCAAGAAAAAAACACTTCAGAGCATGGCCTTTATCCATCTGACAAGTCCTGCCAGCAGCAGCAGCCCTGAGCACTGGACATTCTTAGGGGTTAAATCTTACACCTAAGGCTGCCTGCACGCACAAGGAGCTGCACCATGAAGTTTCTCATGCCACTGGTTTTGTACTGCAGGGAACAGGGGAGGCAGGGAAAAGTCACAGAATCATTAAGGTTGGAAATGACCTCCAAGACCACCACGCCCAACCATCCCCCCATCCCCACCATGCAGCACTGTAAATAAAAACACCAAATATTTTGAGTGATGTATGTAGGCCCAGGGAGTGGTGGAGTCCCTGGCCCTGGAGGTGTTCCAGAACCATGGAGATGTGGCACCGAGGGACATGGCTCAGTGGGCAATATTGGTGGTGGGTGGGCGGTTGGACTGGATGATCTTGGAGGTCTTTCTCAACCTTGATGATTCTATGATATCTAAGCCCACCATGGAAAACCAGGGGTCTTTCCATTGATTTGAATGAGTTTTGGACTGAACTCTACGGTGTAACATCCAATCTGTTTTTTCTCTTTTGACTTCTATTCACGCAAACCCCAGTTTATTGCGTTTGCTACCTAACGTTGCTCTTCACAAGAAGCCTGAACATCCCAACCCCTAAGAGGTGGTGCAACAAAAACCCAACCATCCTCCAGATGCAGTGATGAAGCCGTGCATCCCGCAAACGCTTTTCAGAGAACCACTGTGACAGAGCATGCACTGCTCCGGAGCTGAGTCCCAGGTCTTCAAAGATTGTTTCCATGCACTGAAGCAAAGAAGCTGATGTAGAAGTGCTACAGTGTCTGATGAATCAAGGGATTTATAGCACAGGTATTGATCACCACGTGAATCAAAGCTGTGCCCACTGAGTTACAACCCCAACGTTTGCATTTTTCACTTATTTTCAAGAAACTGATTCACGTCTCCCCTACAGCTTGCTACACTGCTGCAGCTACAGATGGCACTGTGCCCTATGAAAGGCTGACTTTGTACTTTAATTTCATTCATTTCCACCTAAGCACAAAGTTAATGTAAATCACGAGCTAAAAGTACACAAGCGTCATCTTAAAATCACTTTTAATAGCTCAGTTAAATATTTTACACATAAAGATTACCTGCAGCTGTTTTAATTGCAAAATTTGTTTTGACACAAACTGCGAGTTTGCTCACCTAGCCCCCAAAGATTTTATCTTGCAGCTTTCTGCTGTCTCATTCCTATTTGCAAGTGAAAATCATGTCTTCAGACTCCTACTGAGAATTTTCTGGGCTTACTCAGTGAACTGCGAGTTGAAGAAAATGTGAGTAAGACATTTGGAACGTCTGTAGCACAAACTGCTGAGTACTGCATCGAAAAACTTTGACCCACATGATGAACTGGGCACTAAAGCAACAAAATCAAATGCAGTAAATAACTGTGATGCGATAACTGCATTTCAGAATCCGAAGCACAGCCGTAAGTTCACTCAAACAGTTCTCTCTGCTTCCAGATCTGCTGCTTGGCCAACAATGTAATACTTGAACAGGAGATAGCTACACACAAAGTTTATTTAACCAGTCATTAAAGCAGTACAATGCCAGATAAATTAAGAAAAAATGAGAATGACCCCTTGCATAGCTTAAACTCCAACGCAGAACAGACAGAGGAGTGCTTCCCCCTGCCCGGTACCCTTGGAAATGAAACTATTGCATAAACACGGGGCAGAGGGTTTTCACTCAGGCTTCATCAGAGTCATCACACGACCTTGGCAGGGACTTTGCCACTCCTCCTTGTTCAGGAGGGAAACCACCACAGTACAAATTTGCTAATTAGTTTCCTCGTGATTTCATCATGGTTTCAGCCGTGAAGCTGGAGCGCGGTATCTGCTGGCAATGACTGAGCGCGGAACAAAGCTGATTACTGACCACACACACAGGAAAAAGGTACAAAGGCTGAGAAGCCAGCGTGCCTGTCCTTTTTTGGAGCAACACGGGAAAAAGCAGGCTGGGGGCCAATCAAACACGAACGCCGAATGCTGCAAAGCCCAGCGGAAAGGCAGGAAGCAGCAGGACGCTCCTGCTCCACGTGAGGATTTGCAGCAGTTCTTTGCTCCGCTACGGACTGCTCGCTCCCCAGCTCTGGGTTCGTGCTCCTCCCGTGGTGGTGGCAGCCCCGAGAGCAGACAGCACGTGGTGACAGGTGACAAAACACCAGGAAGAATCCATACACGCAGCGCAGAGCGGCGGACGCGGGCACAGAAGGATTTCTATTTTGTATTGCTGCATACGCAGCAGCTGCAGGGAAGGCGAAAGAAAAGCGGAGTGGGGGGAGCACATGGAGTTCTGACAGCACAGCCCTTCCTGGGAGCAGCCAGCACCGCTGAAGGTCTGAGGGAAGCAGGGCTCTGCCGTCATCGCCTCCTCTGACAGCAGCCAAGTCATGCCGGGGGTTACGCAACGATCCGCCGGCGCCAGACTGCGTGCCACCCTCTCGCAGAGGGAGCTGCCGTCAGAGAGCCTGCAGGGGGCTGGGAGATGGGGGCACCTTCCTCCTGTGCAGGGCAAGCAGGGGGAACGGGGGTGAGCCCCCATTTTGGGCTGGGCAGGCAGATGGTGCGAGGCTCCGTGCTGGGACGTCGGCACTCTGCAACGCCCTGCACAGGGGGCATGGCACAGTGCCCCGACCTCATCCTTCCTCGTCACTGGGAGAAAGGCTGCGATGGGGACCTGCTCCCCTTGCCTGCTGCCTGCCCGCAGTCCTCCCAGATTTACCATCACTCTCCCACTACAAACTGCCCCAGCACAACGGTGTGCAGCATGGGCTGCTCTAGTGGGTAAAGCACGCTGCCTGCTGCAAGGAAGCTGGGCTCCCAGGCACAGCAGGGCAGCTCTGCCTTCCTGGGACAGAAAACCTTCCCTGCAACCCTTCTGCATTACTCAAGATCCGAGCTCACTAAAAATGCAAATCCAGCCTCCTTTCACCTTTGGTATCAATTGCATCTTTCGCGTTACGTTCAGTTGCACTGTGCAAGCAGAGGGACAACTCGTTCCTGACTTTCTGCCTCTTAGGAAATGAACGTAACTCTCAAATTTAAGATTTGCAGAGGCAGAGAGCTAAGTTCAACAGACACAAAGCAACCTCAGAGATGCTCCAGGGAGTGAGAAAACATTAAAAAAAAAAAAAAACCCAGAGCTTCTCAGTTACAGCAAGCCACCAGAGAAATGCCCCAACACCTGCAGCTGGAGGCACATCTGCTGCCCCATGGGCTACACCCTTATGATGAAACATTTCAATGTTCTCATCCATAAGGATCACTGCTAAGGTTTCTGACAACAATTTCATAAGGTGCAAAACCACACCGATCTGCAGGATGTTAACTCACAGGTCAATCCTTCTGCAGGGGGTGATTGCTTCTGCACCTCTCCAGAACCACGCGTGCCACCCTAGGCAGCCAGCTGGTAGGAGGACAGCCCACAAAAAGTCACTGCCAGCATTAAACTCTGCCTGGCTGCTTAAACCCTGCACAGGTTTGGTTTCCCAGGCTTACAAAGAGCAGGGCCACTGAAGAGACGGCAGCCTCACTGCTGAGCAGAGGTTCGCTGTCCCCAGGACACAGCCTCCCAGCTGCCTTCGAAATAACGTGGGTGGCCTCTAGAGGGAGCTGCACCCAGCCACGGTAATGGAAAGGAAAGGATCCAGATGGGAAAGTCGACAGAGAAGGAAGAAATGGAATGATGTCAGCCATCACTCCCCCAATACCCCCCCGTGCTCTGCAGCTGGCAATCTGCAGGTTAAATTATTGGATTCTTCTTGGCACCCACCGCTGCATACGTACACACATGCTCCTTCTCTTCTTAAAGAACATAATTTGTTTCCTAAAGGGGACAATTCAAAGCCAGTGCTTCCCAGCAGAACACGGTGTGCAGTCTGTTCAAAAGTAAAAGGCAAAAAGATGTCGAGTTGCTGGGACTCGTCTCCATTTGCTCACACGGAAGTTCCATCCAATCCAAGCAAAACTGCAGGCATGTTGCCCCCTCGTTGCAGCTCCCCTTCCGTGCCTTTTTCCCCCAGCACGGTGGGTCTTCCCAAATTTGGATATAAAATGATATCAAGCAGGATATCACTTAGCAGGACAATTCAGGAAATTGCCTTCACGCATTTCCTTTGCCTCTCAGTTTCATACAGGCTGGCGAAGCATGATCCCATCCATAACAACCTCAGGTGACACACAAAACCTCAAGTGAACGAGCAGGGGATCCTGCTGAACAAACAGATTCACACCAAAGACTTTCCCCCCACAAGAACAGGGATTTGCTCTGTCCCCAAACCCCACATGTTCACCAGGGGACTGCCCCGAGCATCAGCTTTGTTTTGCTCCACCATCTTTTTTGGGGAGGAGAAAAGATGGAACACATTTGGGGATGGAAGCACATCAACAACACGCAACTCAAGGATGAATTCATGACCAGCACCCCAAAAAATTAAAAATTAGAAAATAAATAAAAAAAAATTCATCCACCAAAGAAGGGGAGAATATTACTCTAGAAAGTGTGGTGTTAACTATTGCTTCTCTCCCCTGGGTTAGAGAAGAAAACTATCCAGCTCTCTACAAACCTACTTCACCTGCAAAGCAATCGTACCCCTTCCTGCGTGCACTGCGACTGTGAGCTATGAAGCACCACAAAGGAACACGATGCTCAGCAAAAGCCATTTTTGCTTTACCTTTATGCCAACGTGTTTTTCCCCAACCACCAGGCAAAAGCTATAAGCAGAGCTGATCCAGCAGCACTCTTTAACCAAAACTCTCGCAGGAGTCCAAGGAAAGCACACATCTTTACTAACCTGCCCCAGCAGTGGCTGTCTCTGGAGAAGAGCACTCCTGCTTTGGTACCTGGGGGACTCAGACCCGTGACCACCAAGAGGCACGCTGCAGTTGAAGCAGAAGGCAGCCCCAGAAAGGCATTCTGAAGCACGCTCCACAAACAAGGGGTGATTCTGCTCGAAGCTGGCACGGCATTAGTAAATGTCACAGGCAGTGCTGAGCAGCTTTAAGAAGCTTGCGTGAGGACAAGGGCCTTTCTTTCCCTCTCCCAACCTCCTGCGAGGATCTGGTCCCTGTGGTCCCATCTGAGAAGGAGCTGAGTCCTGGAGCTGGAGCCCTCACCCTACTAAGGAGCTGCACCATCTGTGGAAAGCCTGCATTTAAGGCACCTTTCAGACATCTGAAGCAACTGTCTCTTAGCAATTTTTCCTTTCAATTATAATTTTTAAAGAAGTGTTTAACCTGTATTCTCAGAGGCAAGGAAACAAGCAACTTGTCATTGCTCTTAACAGCAGAATGGCAGCAGTACGTATAAGAGACAATGGTTTCCAGACACTTTAAACAGAATAAACCAAAAATATTCAGAAAGAGTGAGAAAAAACAGCATTACAGTAGGATTCATTCAAACCCTCAGTTTTTCCTTGGGAAAGCTTCGAGGTATGATTTCAAACACAGGGACTGTTCCTCTGCAAAACCCATACTGGAGGTTTGTTTCCTCTTTGCTCAAATTGGCTTTTATTCCTACAGAGCTCTCTGCAGCCCTGAGCAACTCCAGGGATCAGAGAGGAAGTGCAGGAGTTGAAACAGCCCTTTATCTCTACAGTCATCACTACGTTACATTTCTAGTGAAAGGATTTAGGGAGTTGAAAAAAATTCTTAGTAGTCATGCACGGGATATCATAAGGTCAAACATGATAAAGCCACGAGAAATGAGAAAACATGCAGTGGGCAGGGATGGAAAAGCACTGGAAGCCTCTGGCTGGGACTGAAGCATGCAGCCAGGGTGGGTGTGTGGTCTGGTACTCACAGGGAAGGGGTCGTAAGCATCAGGGTCAGTATGGAAGAAAGACTACAGCTGCCACACGTGATGCTAAAGTTCATTAATTGAGCAGCACGCACACAGGATGCAAGCTATACGGTCATTAACTCTTACAGCAATATTCAGAGAACTAGCCTACAGTGCTGGTTGTTTTTTCCTTGGGGGCAGGGGTATAGAGCTTAAGAACTGCTTTCATCAAGGCTACAGTTGTACTGTAAGAGCTCCAACAAACCACTAGGACACCTGTGTTTGGGACAGCCCATGCTATCTGCAAACAGAACTGGAGGCTCCTGAGCACAAGTACAAAAAACTTCAGCATTGAAGATGGCGCTCTTAATTACGAGAAGAAAAAGCAATCAAAGAAAATTCTGAAACCAAAATCATCGCATTAATTCCACACACAAGATTTATCAAAAGGACTGGAACAGGTTAAATGTGCAAAACAAGGGACAGATAAGCCCCAGACTACACTGCCCACCATCAACAGGTGGGTACATTGTATGAACCCTGGATGGTTCCTGAGCAATGCAAGTCACCATCAACAGATGCAAAAGCCACTGTCATAAAATGCAGTCACCATCTTGCAAGCAAACTGTAAAACTATTAGTTTTATAATCGTTGTCATCGCTGCTATTTAAAACAAGCTGTCGTTTTCCATTTTGGGAAAATGTATATGCAGCCTGGTGCCCTTTCAAGGAAACAGCTATTAATCTTTTAAATCTTTTACTGCTAGAAATGTGCGAGAGCCCTTCCACAGGGGAAGGATTCCCCCAGGATCCCGAAGGGAACCTCTGCAGAACAACCACAATGCCAGGAGGGGAGGAGAACAGCACAGCTGGGAACAGGGAGAACAAAGTTTTAACAGAAATTATTAAAAGCAGGATTTTTAAAAGCTTCACAGTAAAAACGCTAGAGTACCTCCTTCCTGCTTGTGAATGTAAGTAACTGTTCCCAAGAGGATCTTTATAAATGACAAAAAGACATGGACTATAAACATGAGATGGACAAAATCAAACAGAACCACAGAGTCATTTAGGTTGGAAAAGAGCTTCAAGATCATCAAGTGCACCCATCAGCCTGACCTACCGAGTCCCATCACTAACCCATGCTCCTTACCACCACATCCTCTCAGTTCTGAAGTTAGCTGTAACTCACAGGCTGTATAACAGCAGACTTCTTATATCAGAACTAACTCAAACAAGAATGTTATTTGGTAGCTGGGGATTCACACAGCTGTGAAGCAAAAACAGAATGCACATCTCCACAGAAAACAGCACTCACACAGCCCAGCACACAGCAGGCATCCTAATATTCTGTCAGGCAAATTAAAGCTGAAACAATCTGAAACCTCAGAGGCGATCTAGCTTTGGTCAGACTGTGGAAAGTAAGTTTTCTCCTAATAAATAACTACAAAAACGTTTTCTATTATCAATATGTCAATTCTTTTTACTCCTCATCATTTCCTACATTTGTTAAAATTTATTTTTTATTAGTCACTGAATGAATATAAATTCTAAGTATGTTATCTGGTGTTTTAGAAGGCACTAAACAGAGCCACTCCTCTCTCTTAATAAAAGTTTTTCTTAATTGTCACGGCTCCTCAGGGTCTGCTGGGTGCACGTCCCTGTGAATAAAGTGACAAGGTCACTGCCAGCCTCTGAGCCATCTGCTGCCCTATTACTACCTTGTTTCTTACCTGAATTAACACTTCCATCTCTGTTCTCTCATTAGAAAGCCATCATGCAACTAAAATCAGAGGAATGAAATTCATTTGTGTAAAACTTCTCTAATCATTTTAGATCAAAACAGCAGCTTCAAGTAGGCAAGTGGCTGAAAGAATCAAAAACTTGAAGACAAAGTACTTAAAAACCAGGAATACTTCAGGAACAGGGACAAGACAGAAGTACCCGTATTTAACACATTCTACACTAAGAAAAGGAGATCTATTCTCAGTAGGCTGAAGTAGGTACATTACCAAATCTGTACACTCTGAATTTAAAGTCACAACTGAAATTACTGAAAATTGGTTATCAAAAATACAGCGGCATCCCCATAGGCTTGGGCTGCAGTTCAACGGTAGAAGGAGTTGGTGGCAAAGACAGCACAAGGAATTCCCACCTGCCGTGCACTGCTACTGCCCTGCTGGCCCAACAGACACTTCCAGGATCAGGTCATGAACCAGAAGCTAACCTTGCTTAAAACATAACTTCCAGAGCAGAGGTCCACAAACAGCTACATTGGTCCTAACTGAAGAGGAGAGTGGGGCAGTTAGAACCATGTGAGCATAGAAGGTGACAACTTCCTTGGTCAGCACTGCCACCTTTCACGTTGTGAAGAAACCCTGCGTGCTGTCAGAACAGTTCCCTGCTGATTAAGATGATTATTTTAAGAGAGCAGTAACTGCCCACGGTGTCCATTAAGTTGTTTACTTATGAGCAAAAGCCAGTGATGTAAATATATTTTGTTTTCCTGGATCCTTTTAATAATATAGGTAATTATAAATTGATGCATCTATTTCTTTATATAATTGTTTCCCTAGAATGTATAGCTATTTTAAAAACACTGACCTCCTTACAGGTTATGCCTGTGGCTTGTAACAAGATTCTTTTGGCCAGAAGTCCAATCTATACCTATATTAAATCCCTATTTAAACTAACCACCCCCAGATGCACCCTGCCAATCCCTAGACAAATCCTAACCCTTACACTACCTACCAAGATGTCGCTCACCAGAATTAGCAACACCAGTTTTGTGTAACAGAAGTCTGCACAGATTCACAACCTCATCACTTACCACTCTCATCAAGTAAATCCTCCTCGTCATCCCCATCGTTGTCCTCCTCCATCGCTGTCTCCTCCTCATCTTCCTCCTCCTCCTCTTCCATATCCTCCTGCTCCAAGTCCGGGTCCAGGTCCGGATCACTCCCTGAGATTGACTCGTCCGACATGGTTCCCAGTGGTGCTCCTCGTGCATTACCTGCTCATGTTCTACCGTGAGGCAGCCCTGCAGCAACAGAAAGCAAAGAGGTGCATTAGAAGCCCGGTAAATCCCAACCTTTGAGCCCAAGGCTCAAAATCACAGTACTGCTACTGCATGTAAAAGCATGGGTGTCCTGTTAGTCTTCTAAACAGGAGTTACATCAGAACGTACCCAAAACCCTGTGCAGAAGACAGATGCCATAAGCAATGTACCACCATGATACAGGCCCAGCTTTCTAGAATCAGTATCAGAAGCAATGTATTAACTAATCATGCAAAAGAGCATCTCTTGCTTCGTATCCTAGACACATATACAGCAGGAGGACTCTTAGTATTAATGCCCAATTATACAAAGATGCAAAAATAAATACATTACGTGAACAATTTCAGAACAATGCCATCCAAACACGAAGCACAGGAAAAAGGACGGGTCTCAGAATTCCCCACTGCTGTGTTAAGCTGACCCCTGAGCACTGGGAGCATCGCTGCAGGGTGCAGATGGCATGCACCTCGTGTCCCAGCTGCACCTGCTGCTCCCCACAGCCTGCACGGAGTCACTGGAGAGGGGACAGTGTTACCTTCATAACAGCACAGACAGAAGACAACCGAGATCCCATTTGCAAAGGTTGTATGTTCCTTCGTAAAGGAGGGTAAGAAGAAAAGCAAACACAAAGGAGGGATGGATTAGAGGGAATTTGCATTTCCTCCCTCTAAAGGACAAGCCTGGAGCTGGCTGTGCCTAACTCCTCTGTTAAGCCACCCCAGCGCATCATAGCAGATATCACAGGACAAAACAGCAAAGCCTAAAAGAGGGCCAGGGCCGTCACAAAGTCATGAGGTGATCCAGATCACACTCTGCTCCCTCTGGACAGTGAGACAGTGATGCCTACCCGGGTACTTCTCTTCCATGCACAAAGAATTACCGTAAGGAGGCTGGGTAGGATGGATGAGAAGAAATGCACTCCTTAAAGGAACATAAAGCATCTTGATCCTGATGAATGTAAAGCAAAGGATGACTGCAAAATAAATAAATAAACAAAATAATCAAGAATAACAGCCCACTCATCTCCTAGAAAGCTTAGAAGAAAAAAAATTCCTCCTATCACTCATTTTTCACTGCCCCCTACTTGCACCACATCTAGTGCGTAAACTATTAAGTGCTTGAGAACAAAATGGCAATTAAAGTTTTCTAAACAGATGAGGTAGCATACGTAGCTCTTGAGAAACAAACCTTCGTTTTCAGCTGTTTCAGAAGTAACCAGATAAGCTCAGAAACTTGAATGTTAAAGCCAACTGGAGCCTCCTGGAGCAGGGCTGAAAACCTAACTGACAGGCGTGCTGAATTATTCCAGCTGAGGTCATCAGTTCCTGCTTTGCCTCTCTCAGCTTCTCAATAACATTGAAAAGTGTCCGTGAGGAAGAAGGAAATAAACACAAGGGCAGAGCAGCCTTTGGGGGGATTTGCAGTGAAACAGGAAGCATTTCACCACCGGGTCCTGGTAGCACTTTACCACCAGGCAGAGACAACTGACGTCCCCATGCTATCACATGTGTCATACAAAACAAGCTGGCTTTGCTAAGCAGATGGTGGAAAAGGCCACACTCTAAATTAGCTCAGGTGGAGCTGTGCCAGTTCACGCAGCCCAGCGGGTTCATTCAGCTCCTGTGCTCTGCTGGTGGGCACTGCAGGGGCTGGGACTGCTGACTCTGACACCTGGTGACTCCAGGCCAGGACTGAGACACCAAGCACTCAGAATTTTTCTAAATTCTATGCGTGTTTCCAAAAGGTAGCTCTGTTTTCCTTTTAAATAGCTACAGTGTCCCCTTCCAGCTGATACACAGCCCCAAGGAAAACAAACATTTTGCTCTCGGAAACATCTAGGTTGTACTCAGACCCACCACTGTAAGGCTGCATGCACTCCCCTGCCATTCAGATGTCAGTGGTGCTGGGTGTGTGTCTTTCTGCTGGTTACATCTGGGATTTCAAGGGGACTTCTTATTCCCATGGTGCCCACAGTGCACCATAAAGCACCCAGCACGCTGCCTGCCAGAAACAGCGCTGACAGAACCACGCGCAGAAAGGGACATGCTTCACCAGCCGAGGAAGCCCAGCACCAACCAAAAAAAATGAAAAACTACAAACATGACTAAAATGGTAGAGATGAGTTAGAATTTATAAAACAAATGGGAAAACCAGAAGTGCTGTCATGCTGCTAAACGCCCCAGGTCAAAGCATGACACATGATGCAGCTTCCTCCATTAGTATTCTCCTGTGTATCATCTCTGTTTCATTGTTTGTTGCAGAGCCTTAAGAAAAAAAGCAAAGCAAAACACACTTTCTGAAAACGTTTATAGGAAGGAAGAGGGGTCTTTGTATTTCCATTCAAAAAATAAAATCGCAGCTGGTTGAGAGCAGCTATCCCCAGCCTGCAGCACAGGAGGGCCGCAGCCCAAGCTTTGTTTTTGTTTAGCAGTAAGCACATGTTCTTTAAAAGCTAAATCTTGGCACCTGTTCAGCCACATGCAGGATAGCCGAACAGAGGCTTGCTAGGAGTGACTGGGAGCCAGGTGCAGAGATGCTTAGCCCCTTGGAGCCTGCTGTCATGCAGCTGTCTGTCTGTCTGTCTGTCTGCAGCCCCGCAGCTGCCCTCCATCGCGTGTGCTCGTGCCTGGAGGCGCATGCCCTGCCTGGTGGCAGCGGGGACAGGCGTCACCCAGCCTGGAGCCTGCCCTTGTTTCTCACGCAGGCCTGACCCAGTTCAGGGCCTTGCACAAGGGGAATTACATCAGCGGCCGGAGCCGAGCTGCCTCTGCTGTCTGGCGGAGGAGCCACCCCAACCTGCCCCACGACCGCCTTTGGGCACACAGGGGCATGCCGTGCTCTACACTTAATCCCTGCAGGAAGGACACGAGAGACAAACTCACTGCTTCACCTCACCAAAGTTACCATCTGCCCAGCCTTTGCGGCTGCCCTGTGTCACCGCCTCCTGCCCCGCCACAGGCAGGGTGACACAGGGGACCTGCAGCACAGAGCCACCTGGGCCCACCCAGCACACGGCGTGGCCGGGCTGTTGACAGAACAGCTCGGCTGTGAGGTGAAAACCCTTGGAAAAAGTCCTCCTTCTTCCTCATGGAGGAGAAAAGAACCATTGTGTTTATCTCCCTCCAGGAAGTCAAACCCTGCAATCAGCTGAACGTCAAATTAGCATCCAGACAGCCTCTCTCATGCACTATGTCCTGTCTTTCAGCAAAGATAAAAATAGTGGAGCAGTTTTCGGGCTCTGCTTTTTAAGGTAGAACACTTTGGGTAGTAAATGCCGCGCGGTGCCGGCTGCCGCCTCCTCAGCACGCACACGAGGGAGGCCCAGCCCTGGGCTAGGAAGCTTCGAAGGCTCACAAAGTCAGACACGCTTCTGTCATCCTTGTGCTTCTTTCCCTCTGAAATCACCATTTCTTATGTTTGCAGTTGAGAGAGGAACGTGAAGGTGATCCTTCCCTTCCAAGTGACTTTTTTACCACAGGGCCAGACTGTGAGCTTGACCCTCAAGTGAAGCAGCAAACTCGGGATCTGCTGACTTCGCCCACCTCTTCCACCAGAACTGCCCTTTGGGTACCCCTTACAGACACAGCAGGCCAAAGGGAAGGACACAGGCCAGGGCAGAGCCTGCCAGCCGAGCATGGAGCAGCCAGGACCTGCCAGGCCTGCGCGCAGGCCGCTTGCTTCGGGCACAGGCCCTGACCACGCGCCCACCCCACAAATCCCTCCCGAACGGGCAGGTTTAACACTAATGCCACAGCAGTGCTGAAGAGTAAAGAGGATTCTATCACCTCCCCAACCTCCAGCCAAGCCCAATATCTGGGACTCATCAAGATTTGTCCCTCAAAGCCTGTTTTGTAACCAAGACGTTACAGCGGCCGCCATGGTGCCGGGCCGCAGGAACAGGATCACGCACGCTGGCAAACTGCAAGGGGATTTGCACAGGGAGTTTGATAAAAACAGGTATTTCAAAGTCAGCGTCACATAAAGCTCTTTGGTTTCTGCTGCATTGTCAGATTTTACGGTATTAACAATTTCCTTTTTTTTTTTTGGCAGCTAAACAGCTGTTTGTGGCCATAAGGTCCCCCCTGCACCCTCAGACCACGCTGACATTTTGAACTGGAAGCACAGTGCACGTAGCCATGGGCTTTCTGGGGCAGGAAACCTCTGCTTTTTGCTGGATCACGTGCTAGCACGGTTTTGGTACTTCACAGGTAGCCTTCAGTAAAACATAAAGCATACAGATGGATTCCTAAGTTATGAGTGTAAGGTACTCTGTGAGATCAAAATCTTTTGCAAGTAACACCACAGTGAATTGCTTTCTGTGCAGTTTACAAATCCAGTAAGAAATAAGCCTGAGATGGGCAGCATTGGGCAGTTTGATTAGCAAACTTCTCTAATTTGCATTAAGTAACATTAGCATCTCTAAAGGATAAATATTCACTCAAAAAACAGCCAGCAGTGTTACTGACCAATACCAGCCTAGCAGACCCCTTTTATTATTTTTTTAAACAAAGCAAACTTAAGTGTTTCCTGAACCATCAACAGGAATTTCTTCCCCCCTCCATCCTTAAGTGATTGCTTTGATTAAACCCCTTCTCCCTTTGCAGTCTCACCCTTAAGGCTCGAGCAATTCAGCTCTCAGCTGTGACTCATGGATGACTGGTGGCCACACGCTGCTGGCTGGGGAGGAAGAAAGCAATTCTCCCTCATTTCCTCTTGTTCAAATCGCAATGGAACAAAGTAACAGTCTCCTAAGTGATGCATTTACTAAAGGAATATTGAAGGGAAGAAAGGCAAGAAGCTGTAAAATCACCCTGGACCACGCTTCAGGGTGCACCTCTGCCCACCCCACACAGACACAGCCCAGCCTTTACCCACATTAAGGAGCCCACTGCCATTTGTGGGGGCCTGGAACTGAGAGAAAGAGTAACAGAGTGCCTCAGTTTTGGGAGATGTGCAGGACCTGCTCTCTGGGTTAAAAACCTCCTTCCTGAAAGGCACCACAGTGCTGAACGCAGCCTGAAAGCGGTTGTTCTCTGACAAAAAACTACAGGAGCCGCTGGGAGAAGGGGTGGGAGAAAGCAAGAAAAAAAAGAAAAAGAGACAAAGAAAAGGGAGAGTTAATCCTTCCCCTCTGCTGACACAACAGTGCTGGAACAGGGAGTGTGACAATGAGCATTACATAAAGCTGCTCCCACTGCCATCCCGAACAAGACGCACTGTGTCACACAACGCGGGCTGGTGGCACAGTCCCCAGTCGGTGTGCAAAGCTCCTGCCATGTCCAGGCTGCACAGGGTGCAGAAATCAAAGGATATTCTGCAGGAGATGCCAGCACTCACCTCCACACGGACTCTGTAAGGTGCTCTGGGCACAGCCAGCAGGAAAGGGCAAACTATGTTTGTATGTATGCATGGATGGGTAATCACGTGCCTAAAAAATGTTGCACTGCATTTAAAAATTTGTACTTAGTTATTCTAAAGTTGAATTTGAGCTTCCTAAAAACAAACTCCTTTGAAATACCTGAAATGACCTCCCCAGTTAAACACCCTACTAAGGAGAGTGGTTTGTGTTGCATCCACAAACCTCAGGCTATCCAAGGTAAGCAGCACGTGGTCAGTTCTGTTCCCAGCAACCACTGATATTTATCTGTATTAACAGCACGCCTGAACCAAGACTCTTACTCCACAGAATCACCACTCACGTTTTCAGCTCTGCTAGGCACCTATATTCCTTCCTAAAGGAAAGGTTGAGAACAGGAAACTGCCTTTCTCTGATCACTGTTTTACTTTCAAAGCAGACAGCATTTCAGCACAAAAGCCACTTCCAAGTTTGCTTTTACGGGCTTTGCCCTGAGTGCCTGTAGCTACAGACAACTGATCAGAAAGGAGCAAAATCCTGAGCGAAGATCTCAGATCATCGGGAAGACTCAACAGAAGGATGTGGCACAACACGATTCCAAATTCTATTCCTTTTATACAGAAGATGAATCTGGGGCCAGTTTGCCTGCCCAGCATTAAGGGCCACCAGTCTCAAATTCCAAAAGCCAGATTTTGAAAGTCAGCTGGTAGGAAGGGTACCCCAAAGCCTTCTCTTTGTGAGCACACAAACTGTGGCAAGAGGTGGACCACCCCTGACACACAAGGAAGATCCAGACGACTGAAAGATCCCTCTGGGAGCTTAAGCTCTTGTTATACCTAAGTGGTAGAGAAGTTATGTAATAAATTACACAAACAGAAGCAATGAAACAGAAGATGGAAGGCAAAGAGCTAATTCCTTCTCAAGGAAAGATCAGTCACCGGCACTCTACAGTCAATCTATGGCTTTGGACATTGCGATATGACAACACTATGGCTCAGGGTGTCCCAGGGAAACAGACGGATACAGCTCATAAATAATGTTTTCATCTTTCAGAGTGAGGAAAATTGCATGTTTTCTCGATGCTGAAAGGCCAAGTTGATCTATTCCATTTTCTCAGCATCGCCCCACCCACACACTCTTCTTTTTTTGCCTCCCAGAGAAGCACACTTCATTACTGGGGAATGATTCACTGCCTTCGACTGTGCCTCTGCTCAGGAAATGTGTTCCCATCACCGGCGGTCCAGGGAAACCCACCAGCCCCTCCGAGGCTGTCCCATCACAAACCATCACTCAAAGCTAACCATGAGCCAACACTGCCTCTGGTCAGGTGTCAGCATTTCACCACCAAGGCTTGCAGAGGGCTGGGAGCTTGTTCTCCATGCCTCATCCTTCCTCCTTCCCAGCACTTGACTTAAAAACTGGGGTTTTGGTTTATGCAGTTTTTAGAAAATGGACTTCAGTGCGGTTTTGTCTCTCTTTATTCCCTACCTCACCTCCAACAACAATTACACTAGAGATGAGAAAGCATTACTTATGCCACCTACAGTTTACCAAAGAAACTTGAACACAAGCAAAAAAAAAAAAAAAGAAAGAACCAAAAAAATCCTGAAGTAGGAAAAAATGGAAATAAACAGTTTTGAGCTCTCGTGGTATACAGTTGACAATTAGCATATGGTAGACCCAAACTGCTCCAGTCTGTGAAGCAATCAGACAGCAAACTAATTTTATTGGCCACCACCATAGATTAAAAATCCATTGCAGGATTAAGAGCTGTCAGCAGCAGGGGATTCTGCCAGAGTCATCCCTCCAACAGAACATCCTGCTGGCAGAGGGCCTGGAAGATTTACCCTTAGTGCCACTTATAAAGGTTACTTTTTGGCTGGTGTTGAGAACTAAGTTACCAAAAACTTTTGGTCTTTGCCCTTCCCACTGAACAGGCCAAAATAAAGCAGTCACATTGATCCCTGCCTACCCTGCACTCATCCTAACCCAGTGTTTGTTTCGAGCCTGCTCAGGACCAGAGCTCACAGGGCACTGAATGGACCAAACAGCCTCCTGTGCTTTTGCCCTTAGCCATGGATGTGCCTCTGGGGTTGTGTTTTGCTGCCTCAGAGCCTCTCAGTGGTTGGGACGGTGCTGGAAGGGAACACAACGCAGCTCACTGCCATCACCGTGCAGAATGAAGCAATCCACAACTCTCTCCAGGGGATTATTTGCATACACACACAACACACCCCAACTGGAGATAAGCATTACTGCACAGACACTGAGCCACCAGTCCCCTATCATATATGCAGATGATGTTTTTTAGTCTTTAACACTGTGAGCACATGACTTTACATACTTAACTTACTTTCAGTAGAGCTTTAAAAGCAAGTTGGGCTAAAGAGCCTCACAAATAGTTATTAACACAAAGATATCCTGGGGTCATCACACCATTTTGGTAAAGATACCAACCGTCCATTCCCAACAGGTGTAAGACAGGATGTTAATTAATTACCCTTACGAACCACCAGAAGCATCTCCAACGCTGTGACAGGAAGCAGCAATGGAAAAGGGACACGTCAGCAAACTGCTAAAAAAGCACTCTGGTGAATGAGCACCACGACAGCGAGCTGTACAGGCAGCTGCCAACTACTGGACACAGCTCTGAAGGGGTAGAAGTGCCACGATGGGTCAAATTCAAAAAACGACTTCATGCTCATAAACGCACAAAAAAAACCAACAAAACCAACCCAACCCCCAGCCTTCCACTCCCCACACTCCCCCAGAAAAGCTTAAGAACATCCAAAATAACGTCTTACTTAGAAACTAGCACTTTGATAACCTGACCTGGTCGGTGGCAGTCCTGCCCTTGGAAGGGGGTTGGAACTGGATGTTCCGTGAGGTCCTTTCCAACCCAAGCCATTCTGTGATTCTGTGGAGTATGGGTTCTTACTGAAAAGTACAGACATTCACACCAACTCTTTTTCCTCAAACTACCCATTTGTCTAAACTGAAAAATTCTTGATCATGATCCGCTCAGCAGAACTCAGCAACGTGAGCGGTGCAGCTTCCCTTCCGACACAACTACCAGCATTCTCTAGCAGAGCAAACGGGTTACACGGCACTTCAGCAGATTTACTGGCAGTGCTGTAAACCCCACTCCATTTCGTTCCTGGTCCTTTTTGTGAGGGTTAAAGGCAAACGGCAGGAACTGAAGTCTGCCTAGAGGCTGCACCTCCCCATCACCACGGAAGTGCATGCATTCATACACAGGGCCCATGCTAGCAGCAGGGGCTGACAGCTCTGCATCTCACCCCATTAAAATAACACTTCACCTTCCAGAAATATTGATTTATTTGAAACATAAGACCTCCTCTTCTGTGTTTTTTATGAGTGGTACAGCGAGCAGCGGAGGAAGGAAAAGGCACCTCTAGACAACTGCGTTGCTTCTTTTTTTAGGGAGAGTCAGAAAAAAGTATTTCTGGAGTCTGCATGACTAAGCAGATCACCCATTTCTTCAGTGTTCTCTACTCGTTTACTCATTAGCTGGGTCTTATTTCTTCCACATCGTTAACTATTGGGAATAAACAAGCTCAGATTGTGCACCGAAGGCCGTGGCTGCTGCGGGGAGAACAGGACGTGCCGTTACAGCAGGCACCAGCTCCAGGCTGGCTGCTGCCCCGGAGATCCAGAGCTGGGAGCTTCCAAAATTAAAAAAATGAAAATGGAACCAAACCCACAGCTTCTCCAGAGAATTCTCCTCCAGAGATAAGATAAGAAGATCACATCCCAAGACTGAGGGAAAAATTGGATAAATCCTCCTCTGGGGTAACGGCTTTTCCCCAGATATTAATTCCAAAAGCAGCTAACTTCTTTCACCCACACCTTCTCCATTCCATGCAATAACCATTTTGCCATCCACTTTTCAAGGCAATTGCTTTACCCTGTTTAGAGTTCATAATACACTTCCTAGAGTGATTTTGTAGGGTTTATTTTTTGCTCCTGTTCCCTCCATTTGTTGATACCTACGGGCAAGAAACTTACAGCCCAACTGACGACACCACTCCGACAACTTCTGGGTGCCAGAAAACATCCCCAGCTCCGGCTCCATCCGCTGCAGCCCGACGTGCCCTGCACACCCACGCACTGCTCACTCTTCCCGTGCCCAGCAGCTGCCGTTGGGTTGCAGCGGGGCTCTCTGTGCCCTGGCACTTTTTCCAAGGAAGGAACACACAGCTCCTGCTCTGCTCCTGGAAGGAGAAGCCTCATCACACCAGTGTTAAGTACCGACAGTGCAGGAGCGATCTGAACCTCTGGAGAATTGCATTACGCTATAAATGCTGTTTCTTTTGCTTTCATCAGCCACTGATGCAAATAATAAATGCAAAGCATAAAGACACCGGAACGAAACAATATGGCAACAAAAATCCCATGCTCACTCAACCAACCAGAGACACAGCAAACAGTTTCAAACTGCCCCAAGCTCAAAGTAAAATCCCAGCAGACCTCCTCATGTAAGTCCTTAACGATTTAGGGTATTTAATGATAGCTCTATCAACAGGTCAGTGCAATTACGTTGGGCACTAGCATTAAAGGGGTAAAGAAGGGATGAGGCTCTGTTCTGGGGAGTGGGCAGATCAGCTGCCCTGACCCAGAAAACTGCAGGTAGGAGCTCTTGCCCTCTACTTTTCTTTGGTTTTGTGTTCTGCCTAATGATTGTGTTCTGCCTAACGACATCTGGGATAAGCAGATACTCCTGGGCTGTCCGAGAACACCAAACGAGATCTCCTTTGGCTGGAGTATCAAAGTTTTACTTTATTCTCGATTTCAGAAGCCTTTGCTTTGCTCTCAGCCTACTCCACACCTTGCTGCCTGCTCCAAAGCTCCCGGCATGCAGCGCATTAGCTGCTTCACGAGCAATTTCCCCCTAAGAGCAGGAACCCCCAGCCCACCCTACACGAGCCAGAGACACTGTGGAGTTCTGGCCACAAGTGCACACTGCTATGCAGAGCCTTCCACTGGAGTCCCCTGCAAACTCTGCTTCTTCCACACACCACCAGACCTTCCCCAAACTGCTGGATGCAGCACAGCGCTTCCAGTGTCAGGAGTGAAGGTGCTGCTCCAGAAATCTGCAAGAAAATTACTCCTGGTCTCCATCTGCTGAGCCAGGCCATTGGTAACCCCTTCCACACGTTACAGCCTCCCGCTAAGCATCACAGACAAGGGAATACACGGGTGAGAAGAGTCAGGTCCCAGAGCAGCCATGGGAAACCCACTGTCAGGGAGAGGATGCACATCAGGACAAAGCACACAGAACTGGCACCCTTACCTCCCGACTTCCACAGTCCTTCCCCCACCCCAAAACCTCACCCAGACTCCTGGAGGATGAACTCTGCTCCCCCCAGCCTGTCCTGCCATAGACAGAGAGGTGGAGCAGCCTGAGAGCACTCCCGGAGCAGCAGCACCAAAGGGATGGGAGCTCAGCACAGCAGCCCACAGCTGTTTGTTTCCCCTCTGCCCCATCCTCTTTTCTTGTGCTTTTTGATTTTCTAAAACAAGCCACCCACAAAGAAAACGAGAGCTGGAACCTGCAAGAGTTCCAAAAGCCCAGTAAAGAGCAGGTTTAAGTTTCTTTGGCTAGCACATAACAAACGCAACCTTGCTAACCTGAAACCTAAAGAAAATCAAAAATAAAGGTGAGAGCAATACCTTTATCCATGGAAAAGATCGTTTTCTGTAAGCTAAGGTTGAGACTTTTCTTATTATGTTGAAAAAAAAAACAAGTTAAAGGGAAGATTTATGGTTCCTGGAAATCTAGAAGCAGCATCTGTACTGGAAGTTATTTTTTGTATCAGTTTGGAGGTTTTGTTTTATTTATTTTTAGGCATTCTGAAAAAAAAAAAAAAGTGTTAGTTCAGTTGCAGCTTCTTCGTTCTCATCTCCCCCTCCTGCAGTTCCTGCCGTGTATTTTTCCACAACACCAGGAGCGCAGTTAAAGCAGCAAGACCTGAAAAACTAGAGAATGCCCCTGGAAGCAGGAGACAGCACAGTTCAAGGAAATCTATATTCTAAAAGATGGAAAACCTGAGGGAGCCCAGTAGTAGGTTTAGAACTGAAAGAATCCCAACTTTCAGAACCACGCTTTCCCAGTGATGAAGAAGAAAGCAGCCTCGAGTTTCAGCTTTCTCCATGTTCTGCCCAGGCTTGGCTGCTGCCAGCCCCCCAGAACCGAGCTGCACATCGCTGCCTGGGCTGGGAGCACAGCTCCAGGCTGCTGCCAGGCAGCACGGTGCCAGGGATCCGCAGCAGGCACGCTTCCCCAGGCAAGAGGAAAAACGCCGACGTGGGGAAGGACTTCAAACGCTCCCGGAGCAGAAGCAGCTGTAAAGAAGCCAGAAGATTGCTTGTAGGGCTGCAAGGAAAGGAGCTGTTCACTCGGAACTACTTCTGGCTCTTTCTCTACAGAGGTCTCTTTGTCAGCAAAATGGGTCAAATGAGATAACAGTAAGGGCAGCGAGAGACAAACAGAGAGACTTCTTCCAAAAGGCAAGGAAATTCAGAGATCAAAATCTAAACAGCCTCCCTGGAGAAACGGATTTTATCTGCAAGTCCTGCTGCCCAGAACCTCTCAAGAGCACAAAGAAAAGAACAGGAGACGTTCCCTGCCGTGCTGCACCACGAGCAGCCAGGGGGAAGGCAGCTCCTGGCGGGGACATGCTCTCAGGAGGGGACTTCTTCCAGAGTCAGCAATAACAGCCAGTCACTGCAGAATCACTGAGGCTGGAAAAGACCTCTAGGACCACCCAGCCCAACCATCCGCCTCCCACCAAGGTTGCCCACTGAGCCATGTCCCTGAGCACCACATGTCCACAGTTCTCGAACACCTCCAGGCACGGTGACTCAAGGACCTCCCCGGGCAGCCCTAGGGATGGGTATCCCTAAAAGAAGCCCCCAGGCTCTCTGGGCAGCCCTCCGCCTACAGTGGGGCTCCGAGGGCTCCCTGCCCCGCTCCCACCAGGCTCGGGCTCCATAGGATCAGAGTTGGCTGTACTGGGCCCATTACCCAAACAGCTCAGGACACCACGCAGCTGTTATTCCTTCTTCACGCTTCACTGCTCAGGGCCACCCCTAACATCATCCTCTCCTCCCATCAGCTCCAGTTTTGTGCCACTGATGAAAACGCTGCAAATACAAAGCTGCAGTACAAGGCCCTGACAAATCCTCCGTTCACATTGTTTCCCACGTCCACTTGTTGTTAATCCAGGTTTTGAGCCGTACCCATGGACCAAGATTCACTTCTCAGCAATACCCCTATACATCAGGGGAGGAATGGGAATACAAGTGTCACACAAAGGCCAGGCTGGATGGGGTCCTGGCAGCCTGATCCGGTGGCTGGCAACCCTGCCCACGGCAGGGGGTTGGAACTGGGTGATCTTTGAGGTCTGGACTGGGGAAAACCTGTCACAAGTTATGTCTCCAAAACATCATTTCCACAGTTCTGATGGGCAGAAAAGCTTTCTCCACAAGCAAAAATGTTAGATTCCAAATTTTTATTGCCGAGGAAAGAAAGCACGAGGCAGGACCGTGGGCCCTCCCCACGTCCCTGCGGGCTCGGGGCTCCATCACCCACGCTGGCTGGGCCACGGAAGGGCTCTGCAGTTCTGTTAATCAACTCTGCCCTCGCGCAGCTCCAGCTCCTCGTTAATTAGATCAAGCTAGCTTTCCGCAGAGAATGCCACTGTAATGTTGTCTGCTCGTTATCTGCCAAATCACTCCAAAACCTCGTTAATTGCTTTTCTAAGCGGAATGCCTCTCTTAAGGCTCTCATTATGGAAGCGTGTTGTTTTGTGCTGGGCCTTCCTCAACGCCCTCCTCACGCTCAGCACGAGGCTGGATGTGTTTGTGACACAAGAAGGCATCTGGGCATACTGAGCCAGTCCAGCTCTGATTTTCCACTCACCTGCCAGCAGAAGGCTGCCAGCATGGAGACCCATCACAGCGGCAGGAGAGAGCTTCTGCTAACACGGAGCCCTTGGCCAGAAATCCCAGCCACAGCAGCAGAACCCAGGGGGCTGCACACAGGCAGGGGGAGCAGGGAGAGCTGCATCAACCCGGAGCCCGCTGGCCCCACCTCTCCCCTCCTTCCCAAGTGGGCACTCAAGAGCCCACGGAACTGCAGCTCCCAGGCTTTGGGGCAGCTGCTGGCACTCTGCTGGGGGAAGGATTCTTTTGGGTAGGTGGTTGGTGGACAATTGGACTAGATATCTTAGAGGTTTTTTCCAACCTTAAGGATTCTATGATTTCTGCATCCTTCCAAGCTTTTGCCAGCCCTAAAGCCACCCAGGACTTTCCCTCCCGAGCACAGGTTCAGCACATCCCCTTGGCAGGCACACACCAGCCCTCAGTCTTCTCTGCTGCCTGGATCATCACTAATACCCAAGCTGATTCCTTCCTCCTTTCTCTGAGCATCCAAACTCGCAGACACAGCACAGACCAGTAACTCTGGGACAAGCCAAGAGGCCATAGAAGGGCTTCAGCCCCTGTGACCACTGCCCACCAAAGTGAGCACGCTGAAAGTGCTGTTACTAAATCTGAGTGACGTCGTACTTCTTTTTTTTCCTCCTTCCAGATAATTCTGGCCACCTCCACATCACCACAACATTTCCGGAGGGGTCAGCCTGACCCCGAGCCCAGCATTCACACTGACTGAGCAAGAACAACACTGCAAGGATCACAATGGCACCGCGTCCGTCTCGCTTGCAGGACTGAACTGCCATTCTGCTGCCTAACGTCAGACATAAAACCGAGCCAACGGCTTGCCTGACCTTCAAGGAGCTCCAAGAGCCCATTTTCCATGCTTTGAGGAATTTTTCTAATCAACAATTCAGTAAGGTTTAGATCTGCGTGGCTGAAAATACATTCTTCCACGTCCTTCTTCTTTTCCAAAACTTGTTTCAACTTCAGGCAGACTTCATCTGTCAGCAAACGTGTGCAAGCAGCACTTGCTGTAACCACACGTGGAATGCTGATCGGTAACTGCTGCTTAGAACGGGAAGCCACCAGCTAATCAGTTTGAAGGAGTGACGACTGAAAACAGAAGAACCCCACCACACTCACCCAAGCCCAACCAGGCTCTGAAGCTGCCTCCAACCACTTCTGCCCCAATGGCCACCCCTAACCACACCTTCTCTCCCCTCAAGGAATGCAGTGAGGAATGATTTCAGCAACTCATCCTCCACCTATTCACCCTCAGCCAACTCACCCTTCCCATTTCTCAGTGTTACTTTACCAATGTGCTCCATCTTCAAGACTCCATGTATTAATGAGCACAAAGCACTACAGAGTAAACTGAAGCTTTCCATAAGTCAACACGAAATGAAGCTCTCATTCACAGTTTCTTTGTATCCATCAGATTCTCCACACGATATTCTACAAAAGGAAACCTAAATATTCCTATTTAACACTGATATCACCAGTTTGGAGGAGAAAAAAACAGCTCTACAGAGTTTTATTTTTATTTTCATGCAGTTAAAATGTTGCTTGGGCACGACCAATTCCCGTTTCGCAACGAGCACGCTCCGCACCCGGCCCAGCTGCAATTAGCTCAGAGCATTTGCCAGTCAGGGAAACATCCAGTAATTATTTGGAGCACAGAAAACACAGGTCTTGATCACCTCGGCACCAGGTATCGACAAATATCAAATGGTATGTGAGTGCTGCAGGGACTCAAGCCACCAGGATTAAGTTTAAAATAAGAAACTTTGTTAGCAGAGAATATCCATCCTACAGGGTATTGCCTCCCCAAACCTTCTGAGCACCTGAAGGAAGCAAGCCTGAAGAAGCAACAAAAGCATCACGAGACCACTACGGACTGTGTTACGTCCCACCTCACTCACACCCACCCAGGCACTCCTGGGCAACACCTCCCACTCCCCTGCATGCCGACATCCCGGCTTTGCACTGGGCAACGAGGGTGAAGCTCAGCCCTCGTGGAGCCAGGACCACTGGGACAACGAGGCACAACCAGCACCAGCATGGGGCAGCCCGTCATGACCACCACCAATGGGAATTTGGGGAAAAGGCTGGAAAACCCACAGTTCCGAGGTGCTGAAGCTATCATCTGTCACATAGGTGTGTGTCTACACAAGCACAAGTTCCTGAGGTGTTTCTGGAGCTGCACAGCAGGAGGGGACAGAGCTGTGTGCACACAGTGACACACACACGGCCACACGCAGATGTGCACACAACCAAACACCACCGGGGGAGGACGGCGCGCTCAGCGTGAGTCAGCAGTGCCCCTGGCAGCCAGGCAGGCTAACAGCAGGGCAGCAGGAGCACCGCCGGGGCACGAGGTCCCCTCCCTCCACCTGGCACTTCTGTGACCCACTGGGAACGCCACGCACGGCTCTGGATGTCCCAGCACGGCAGTGGCAGAGAGGTGCTGAGCAGAGGGCTCCGCGGCGCTGGGCATGGAGCAGTGGAGATGCTGCGAGCGCTGGGGAACACGCTGCGGGCAGAGGCTGTGACCTGGCCCAAAGGATGGGTCTGTCCCTGTGAGGGCCCAGAGGCCAACAAATCTGTGGCTCTGGAGGGTTTTGGAGCCAGGAAGGAAGCCCTGAGCTGAGCTGGGTGCTGCTGCAACGTGGAGCAGCAGCTGCACTGTGTGCAACCCAAGGGCCTTCCCTGCCTGAGCTGATTCCATGGCACCAACGTGGATTCCAGAGAACCCTACAATGGCCTACTGCAGTTCTGGGGTCACACAAAACCCTTCAAACCTTCACTGAAATGCATCCATGATGTTCCAGCTCAGGATCCGCACCGCTCTCCAGCACCACAATTGGAATTTAGAGAGGCTTTTGGGATGCAGGAGTTCCAGTAACGCAGAGCGGTACAAGGGGAACACCGTGGCCAAACATCCAACCTCTATGGGGGGGCACAGCTGTCCAGAGCTGTGGGTGCCCCATCCCTGGAGGTGCCCAAGGCTGTGGATGGGTCCTGGGCACCTGAGCTGGGGGCACCCAGCCCACGGCAAGGGTGGGAAGCAGATGCTCTGTAAGGTCCCCTCCAACCCCAGCCATTCTGCGTGCAACCCAGGCAGCTCTTCCTCAGAGCAGCAGCTGCACTTTGCTCGGGAGCCCCCGGCCCAGCACCCGGAGATGAGCAGCCCCTGCGTGCTGGTGCTGCCCAGGGATGGGAGCTGCCCTGCCCGCTGCGCACACAGCTCACAGCCGGGGCAGGCAGAGCCCCAGGCACGGCTGGAGCTCCCGGGAAGCAGCACCGCTGGGAGCTGTGGGCTGCTGTGCCCCCACCCCTCGGCTGGAGGCAGGGCCCCGGAGCACAGCTCCCAAAACAAAGGCTGCGTGCTGCGGGCCGGGGGGGCAGCGGGGCTGAGCGCTCCCCGGGGGCACAGCACAAAGAGCACCCGGCACCATAACCGGAGCCAGGCTACAAAGCCGAGCAGCCCTGCCCGTCCGAC
>WBMW01005470.1:144168-162119 GCA_013396635.1 Penelope pileata | reverse complement strand
ATCGCCCCGCGTCCGGCCCCGCACCCCCCGCCGGAGCGGCCGCGCGATCCCCCGGGCGGCAACGGGCGCCGCCGCCGCGAAGGTTCCGCGGGGCGGAGAAAGGTTCCGCCGCGGGAAGGCGGCCCCCGGGGGAGCGCCGGGCGGGGCGGGGGCGGGGGGGGCTGGTACCGCGGCCCCCGTTGATTCTCGCATGAGATTCTCGCTCCTGCGCTCGGCTGTGGCATTGCTGTCCGGCGGAGCGCAGCTCGTGAGGCTGCAGGGTGCTCGGGGAGGTGCGCGGAGCCCCACCTTTCTGATCCGCGCTCCGGGTTAGGGCTCGGTACGCAGAGCCGGCAGCCCCGGGTCCGGACCCAAAGCCTCCAGCGAGCACCTTTGCTGCTCTGCAGCTCGGTGCCCGGAGCAGAGGGCAGGGCAGCTGCGTGCGGTGCCCTCCGCCCCCCGGGGTCTGCCCGTGGCCCCCCCGGGGCTGCAGGAGAGGCTCAGGGAGCGGCCCCGGGGGGTGCCCGCACCTCTGTGCTCTGAGTGCAGCTTGGGGAGTGCGGGGAGCTGAGCTGCCCGTGGAAGAGCTCTCCTGGAAAGTTACAGAAGCACCTCCTGGACCTGCAGGCCTGCAGCAGGGGTGAGCACCGAGCAGGGCATCTCGGGGGGACTGCAGGTCCTGTCAGTGGGGTGAAGGCACTCAGTGCTGCCATCCTGAGCGACGCCAGCCAGCTCCGGGAGCTGAAAGCCCGAGGTGGGACACGGCAGAGCAAAGTGGCTGCTGTCAGCACGCAGCCCACAGCCACCACTCCTTTACCTTTCTGGGCAGGCAGAGCCCCGGGGTGAGCCCTGCAGCCCCTCCTGCAGCGCTGGGCACTGCCCCAGCACTGCCCCGTGCAGCCCAGCATCACCCCCAGCAGGGCAGGGGCCTCCTTCTCCACGAGCTCTCTGAGCTTCCCCAGGTCCCCACCCCGTGCATCTTCTGGAGGCTGAACCCCCGGGGCACTGCGGGTTGCTCCAGGTCACGCTGATCCCCACCCACGTTGCTTTGTGTGATGGGGCTGGGGGCTGCCAGGAGCTGTTCCAGCAACAGCCAAAGGCCGGCGTGTGACGGCTCCGGGCTGAGCCCGGGGCACGGGGAGGGCACGGTGCAGGGCTGCCTCCAGCCCCGGGGGTGATCTCATGCACTGTGATACATGGGCTAAACACAGCCCTGGGAACGATGGAAAACGTGCAGCCTTGCTTTCTGTTTTGGTAAAGGAATTTGAGAATAGACTTCAAGATTGCCAAAAAAAATTGATTTTTTGATATAGTTGCAACATTGTTTTCAGTTGACAATGGTACATTACCTGCGGGTTTTCAAATGGAGCACACAGAGCTGCAGTCTGGCGTTCAGCTCAGGGAAATGCTGGATCGTGTCTCTCTCCTACAGCCCTAGGAGCCCTCTCCCACCAGAGCAGCACCCCCTCCCCTCACAGCCACACGACTCGTAGCGCTGCTTTTTGGCAGTGCGGACATTTGTGCACAGCTGTTCTCAAGGACGGAGCACAGGAGGAGGCAATGTCACCCCAAGACTCCAAGGGGCTCCTTGGGAACTCACTGGGAACGGCAGCCGCTGCCCCCCAACCAGACCGGTGCATTCATTTCACAAAACCACGGTCAGCTATCCCACCAGCTTCATGGTTCTGTTGCTCTTTTTATGATGTTTTAATAAAAAAGGATTAAAAAATAAGCGTTGTTGCTTGTCTACATTAACAATATTCCATATTTTAAATATATCATATTGGCACCTGGGCAGGGCCAGCCAGCATGGCTGGAGGTGGCCGTTGCTTTTTGGTAGGGGGCACAAAGAGGCGGTGCTGGCGATGTGTTACCTTCATTTGCAATTGTGCACGGATTCAGTTTGGCCACGGTGCGTTTTCTGGGGAAGAAGTTTCTCATTTTTCAAGGTCTTTTGTGGATTCCTGGCTAGGCATCCGCCTCCTTTTTGCTCTTGTTCGGTTCCTTGAATGCCTCCTGGTTGCTCTGCACTGTGTGATGCCAGTTCAGTGGTTACCGAGTACGCAAACTGCATCTGGGCGTGCTGACTCGGCATGAACAGTCCCTGGGTTCTGGAGCAAGGGGACAGAAATGAATGGTGCTGTTTGCCATGGTGTGAAAAGGAACCGCTTCCATCAGTGGCATGTGGCGGGGGGCAGCTTGTCCCAGCAGCTCTGCCTCAGCAGAGAGCTGAGTTTTGAAGCCCCAGCACCAAGAGTGAGTGGGAAGGCAAGGCAGGAAAGCAGCGGCAGTGCTGGGCATGGCTCAGGGCAGCGTCACAGCCCCGGCTGCTGGAGCTCAGGCAGCACTGGGACACTGCTCTCAGGGCTGGGTTTGGGTGGTGTGGGGCCAGGGGCTGGGCTCAGGGATCCGCCTGGGTCCCTTCCAGCTCGGGATGCTCTGTGGTTCTGTGATGACATCCAGTTCCCTAACCCTGCTGCTGCCCCATCCCACCGCGGGAGGCACATCCGAACCGCAGGAAGGGAAACCTGCGGGCACTGCCCAGCTGCTCCCTTCCCTGGAGAAGGACACACGGTTATGCAGAGGGAAGAGGACAAAAGTCCACCCCACGCTCCATGCAACATGTATCAGCTCTGTGCTGAAGGACCTGGCCGAGGAGCTGCCGTGGAGCCCCGACGCAGAGAGGAGCAGTGGGAGCTGCAGCGGCTCCGTTCATGGCCCAGCATCACCCATCGCCCTCGGGTGCCCCCTGCACCCCACAGCGCTCTGCAGCCTCCTCCCCTCCCCACTAGAAGGAGCTAAGAGCCAGACACCGGGGAGGAGAAACCGGGGAGTTTTGTCACAGGCATGTGGAAGGCAACTCTGGAGCAGCCCGAACTCTGTGCTCTGAACGAGACCAGCCCAGGGCAGATGCCGTGTCCTTTCTGAGCAAGATCCCCTTGCCCAGAGAGCTGGCGTTTGTCCCCTTCACCCCCAGGTGAGCTGCTCTGGGAAGGATTGCAGGCTGCTGTGTCACCAGCCCCGCGCTTCTCTGCAGCCTCCGACGTCCCATGCTCGGGTGCTGCAACGCAGGACGGGGAGCAGCTGCCTGGAGAGGGCAGGGGGAAGGGAAAGCATCACCTCTCCTGGGGAAAAGTGGGAGATAACAGCTTCAGGGCAGGAAGGGAGCAGCAAAGATCAAGCAATACACAGAGTAATCACAGGAGGGAGTGAGGCCAAGAGCACTTTGCTCCTAGGAGAGGAAGCGGTGTATTTAAAGAAACAGAAGAGATGCGTGTAAGGACTAAAGCAGTGCCTCCGTAGCAAGGGTGGCTCAGGCACTGCTGGCAATCCCTGCAGCAGGGCACCCAGCTGAAGCAGGGCTCACACTGCTCTGCCACCCCCTGCAAGGCCTGGGAGAGCAGCAGCGAGCCCGCCTGTGGGGCACGGAGGGCTCAGGCATCCCCTGGCAGGGGCAGAGCTGACCCTGTGGCTCCAGCACGCAGAGGTGCACCATTGGATTGCCTGGGAAAATCTGTCAGCAAATTCCCAGCAAGTGTTAAGAAAAATGGGGAAGTTATGCAGTTTTCTTCTCATTCTGCTTTGCCAGGATGAGAGGCAGCGGAGCAACTGAGCACGAAGCGAGCTAAACCCAGCCTTACAAGAAGGGATTTCGCTCAGCACAAGAGGCAAAAAAAACCCCATCCTCACCTTCCTTACTGGAAAGTAAACCCTGTGGGTGGCCAGGGCCGCCCTGCTCCCAGCTGCACTGTGAAAGCTGCAAGAAGGCACCACAGGGTTGTGTCTTTATTGCAGGCACTTCTTGACTTGTCCTCGATGGGGACACAGCCACGTTTTTCCCACTCCAAAGAGACGCGCCAACCTCGCTGTGCTGGGACAGCAGCTGGGACGCAGAGCTGCAGGAGGCTGATGGTCGCGTTGCTTTGGCTTAGAGCCAGCTCTGTGTTTTTGCCATTAGCTGTGAGCTGGAGAAGAGCAGCCAGGCACGGGCACAGCTGCCCAGGAAGGTGGGGGAGTCACCATCCCTGGAGGTGTTCAGAACCATGGAGATGTGGCACTGGGGGACACGGCTCAGTGTCATGGTGGGATGGGCTGGGGTTGGACGTGGTGGTGCTGGCTGCTGTCCCTCAGCAGCTCTCCTCGCTGTGTGGTGAGATCCCTGCCCGGCTGCTGCTGGGATCCACTTGGCTTTTTGGTCCTTTTGGAGCAGCTTTGGGCTTTATAAGTGCTGTTCCTCTGCTGAGGAGGATCCTTTGGCGTTACCGTGGGACGTGCATGCAGGATGGCTGCAGAACAGCCACAGACAATGGACCCTCATGGGGCTCAGGGCACCCTTTCTGCTTCGCTTGCTTCACGACCATGCTTTAATCAGCAGTAGAGCTGAAGATGAAAGTGATCACGCTAACGGCAGAGATTGATGTGCCTACAGCCCACAGTGCATTGTGCTCTGCCATCCCTGCGCTGGGGAAAGGATCCTCGCAGCACAGTCAGTCCTGCGTCCCCAGCATTCAAGTAGGAAAACCATGGAGGAGATCATCTCTAGGCTGCCTGTGTGCATAGGATGGGAAGCACTATCACCGTGTTCCTTCGCAGGGCTGGGGCCCAGGGGGGTGGGTGACGTCCCCTGCTCAGATGCAACACGACCTGGGCAGGCAGGCAGCAGCAGGGAGGGGTGAGGACAGTGAACACAGCAGGCTGGGCAGTTGTTTTCTGAAAGCTGCTGTCTGCAGATCAGAAAAGCAGTTAAGGTGACAACGTGTGCGTTGGAAGATCCTTGGGAAGGGTACAGCATTCCCTTTCAGATGCTACCACGGGATTACAAAACACTGGATGGTTGCTTTTTATTTAACACTGCAGGGACAGGAACACGCGTTTGCCGTGGGAGAGCAGGACTCCCATCCTTCCCATTCTGCAGCGTCTGGCAGAGGAGGCAGCCCCCGAGATCTGCCCTCCATCCCCTGTGCACAGCACAACACCCACAGCCAAGGTGCCCACATACAGCCCTTCTGACTTGGCCTTGGTCTCCTGTGGCCCTGCCTTGGTTCTCTCTGCCCACCTCCTCCACTGCACGGCACTGGTGAGAACAGGACGGCAGAGCCAGCTGGGCTCCACGCTGCAGCACAGCTCACAGCACTGCCTGCAGCCTGCCCTAGAGGGTGGCTTTGGAAAAGCTGCATCTGCTGCAGTGAATCGGCACCAGGACGGGGAAGGTGTCACTAATAGTTTTGTTTCCATTTCTTTCCAAGCATCTAAAATGGGGAAGGGAAGGGAAGGGAAGGGAAGGGAAAGAAGAAAGAAGGGAAAGAAGAAGGGAAAGGGAAGGAAAAAGGGAAAGGGAAAAGGGAAAAAAGGCAAATCAGTCAGCAGAGTGTCTGTGCCGCAGCCAGACTGCACACACCCGTGGTGGGGGATTGCTACAGGTGAGTGACCCTGGGAGCACAGCGTAGCAGCCAGAACGATGGGCAGCATTGGGAGAAAATTCAAGAACCACAAAGGAGACAGCAGCAGCCAGAGAGCGGCTGAACTGCAGCCGCGGAGTGCTAGAACTCCTCAGCCAGGAGATGGGAGAGCTAGAACTCATTAACCAAATGACGGGCCAGAGGTGCACCTCGCCTGCACCTGCCAAGAGCTTCCGTGCACACAGCAATCCCAGGCACCATCCGCAGACACGGGCTGAGGGCTGGGCAGGAGGCAGCCGCCCCAACCTCTGCTCTGCACAGCCACTGCTCTGTGGGGCGGAGAGGAGGGGGCAGGGGAGGGCTCCCCGCTTCCCCGTGCTCCGTGAAGACCACCGGACAGAGGCACTCCTGAATGCGGGTGCCACGCTCCCGTCTCTGCTGGGAGGTGAGTTGGAGGCAGGGACTCTGCCTGGCTCTTTTCCAGGGTGCTGCAACGTTATCAGATCTGTGCCCTTCTCTGGGCTCCGCAGGAGGAGTGCAATGCTCTCCGGCTGTTCCAGGCCGGAGCTCTATCCCGCAGCTCACTCAGACTTGTCCTTCTCAGTCATTTTCCCTTTTATGAGTCGCATTGACGTAGCCCACACCCCAGCTTGAGAACGGTTTGCGTGCAGCGTGGTCCTGGAGCTCAGCAGAAGCGGACGGTGTCTGTGTGAGAAGGGGATGGCTGAGCTCCTGAGGGGCTGGGAGCGCAGCGCTCCCAGCAGTGCCCCACCACCACGCAGGGCATGGGCTGAGGGGCCCGGGCAGCACCCGCAGCTCTGGACGCTGCAGCTGTGGCATGGGGCAAAGCGGAGGGCTCCCTCCAGACAAAATGCCCAGGGACGAGGATGGCCACAGGCCACGGCAGGGAGAGGGCGATGCTCTGCACTGTGGCCGCAGGCTGCTCAGGCCTGTGGGGCTCTGAGGCCTGCAGGCCCCACACAGCGCTCTGCAGAGGAGAAACCGCTGTGGGCGGTGGACAAGCAGCCCCGGCGCTGCTCACAGCAACCTGAGCCCTCCCTGCCAGCCCTGCCCTGGCCCCCCAGGCAACAGAACCGAGAGCCGGGGGCCTGCAGTGAGGCCTGGTGGGGCGGTGGGGCCTGGCAGGGCGGTGGGGGTGGCACAGGGACTCCTCCAGTGCATCTGCAGGCCCACCATAGGCCTCTTACAGGCTCTGGGCAATGTGGGGATGAGAGGAGGGGCCCTGTGTGGGGCCACACAACGTTAAGGATGGAGCAGGAGCCACATCTGCCCCTGTCCCCTGGCTGCAGGATGGAGCTGAGACCCCACAGCTGTCCCCAGGAGACACGGCCGGAGTGGCCTGCAGCATCCCAGGCCTCCAGGCCCCACTGGGGGCCTGATGAGGTGCGTGAGGTGCAGGTGCCCTCCAGCTCCCATGGGGGCCCTTCTGCCCTGGCCATGTTGCTACAGGAGGAGGAACACCCGAGCTTCATCCACGCCTGCTGCATGTGCAGACCCCAGGTACCGCTCGCTTTGTGCTGTCCCAGCCGTGCCCGGAGGGTGCTGGGATCCCCTGACGCTTGTCTCTCCCCTCCCCATCTCAGGGAGAGGCACAGAAGCTGAGGTTTCTGGCCTCCGTCCGCACCGCCAGCGAGGCCGCCCTCGCGAGCCGCGATGCCCATTGCCAGCTGTATTTCTGCCAGGAGGAGGTGGCACAGAGCATCGAGGTGAGGGGATGCCCACCGCTTCCCTTCCTGCGGGGCCACTGGGGAGGGCTCTGCCCGCCCTGCATGCCGCTCGCTGGGCAGGGGATGCTGCCCCATCCTCTCCTGCCGTGCCCTCAGGTGCTGCTGCAGGAGGAGCCCACTGGGTGCCTGGACTCGGAGGTGCGGCAGCAAGCCATGCTCACCGTCGCCGCCATGAGGTACCTGCCCCAGCCTGGGTCTGGCTGCCATGGTGGCTCTGGTCCTGGCCGGGGAACCAAGCAGGGCAGAGGGTACTGAGCAGTACCCCACGCCCCTGGCCCTCTCCCCTTGCAGCAGCGCACGGCTGCTTCCAGATGAAAGGAAGAGCAGCCTCCTGCATGCGTGCCTCTGCAGCGTCCTCCACCTCCCCCACTACAAGGACATGAACGACCAGGACGCTGCCCTCTACATCAAGGTATCCGTGGGCCGGGCTCTGGGGACCCTTCCTGGGTGCCACCACCTGGGGTGCCCTTCTGCTGCCAGCAGGATGGAGCAGGGAAGGGCGCCCTGACCCCTGTCCTCCTCGCAGACCATGGAAGCCCTGGACCACCTGCTGCAGGTGCTGGTGGGCAGCGCCGGAGCCTCTGGCCTCCTGGAGCTGCAGAACATCCTGAAGGTCTGGCTTTGGCAAAGGTGGGGATGCAGGGGGCCACTTCTTGACAGGAAGGCAGTGGGGATGCAGCAGGACAGGGACGCAGCCACCTGCCCGACCACCGCAGCTGGGGACCAACTGAAGGACAAGTGTCCCATGCTGCAGGCACAGCAGCAGCTTTTCTCCCCACAGCTCCTGCTGCCCTTCACCAAGTGCCAGCTGGCGGCCGTGGAGGAGAGGGCCATAGCGTGCATTGCCAGGCTGCTCGCCTTCAGCAGCACCTGCTCCTTGCCCAAGGTAGGAGCCCTGGTGTGCACAGCCCTGACACCCCGTCCCAGCTCCCCAGCCAGAGCTCAGCCTGTCTCCAGGCTCACGCAGAGCCTGGGCTGGGGCCTCGTGGGACTCTGCTGCCTCTCCCCCAGGTCTGCTCCTGCTTCACGGGGGCCGGAGTGCTCAGGCACCACTGCACAGACAACCAGCGCTTCCCCACACTGGGGAGACTGGTTGCACACCTCATCCTGTGCTGCACCTCTGCAGACGAGGGGACCAGCAATGAGGCGCTGGAGGCTGTCCATCAGCTTTTCACCTTCATCACCAACCAAAGTGAGAGGAATCACGGCGGGCTGGGTCCCTCCAGACACGGGCATCCAGGCCAGCACCGGGCTGCCTGGGTCACTCTCCTGCAGGAGAAAGCAGACCGAGCCCACTGTCCCCCTCTGCAGGCTGACAAGTAGCTCTCCTGCCCTGCTGGCAGCAGCACGGGCCCTCCCTGCCAGTCCTGCCCCCAGCTCTGCTCTGGCTGCCCCTTTTCTGGCAGGGATGCTTCTGTCCCAGCCTCTGGCTGCCACCCCGGGTCCCTGGGCCCCTCACTGACACCGTGTCTGCTCCTCTCCAGGAATGTGGCTGTGGCAGCAAGACGCCAAGAGGCCGCAGTTCCAGGAGCACCGGCGAACAATGTTCTACCAACAGGTTTGCCAAAGGAACAACACCAGCAAAACCTTCGAGGTAAGAAGTGCAAACCCTGAGCCCCGGAGCAGCGGCACCTCAGGGGGACGGAGTCGTCCCTCCTCTCCTTCCTCCCACAGATGTTTCTGAAGTACCTCCAGCGCCCCGAAAGGGTGGACGTCTTCTTCACCGCCATCGAAAGCATGGGAGCGTTGAGTCCCCACAGCACAGAGCTGGCTGCCCACATGGTGGATGTACTTGTGGCAGAGGCTCACTTCTACTCAGGGCAGGTGGGAACCCACCACCATGTCTGCAGCCCTTGGGCTCTGCTCCTTCCTGGGCACTGGCACCGTGCTCGGCTGGCACACAGCGGTGTGGATGGCAGTAGGGCCCTGCTCCAATGCCAGCCCACTTTCACCTGTGTCCCCCTCCAGGTGCAAAAGATCATGCAGACAATCTACAAGACCCTGCCGAACATCACAGCCGCGCTGGCCCTCCAAAGCCTGGACAGGGCCCTGCTGGTGCTGGCCAGCAATCACCCAAGGGAGATGGTTGTCAGCCTGCTGTGCTGCTCCCCAACCTGCACCAGGTACGGGGCCCCCCAGTCCTCGGGGCTCATCTCTCCTCCCCACCCGAGGCGGGGGGCAGCCATGCTCACAGCCCTGGTTACCCGCAGCGAGGCCGTCACGATGTGGAAGGCGATGCTCACGGAGCCCCCGGCCGTGGAGAAGGTGCTGCAGGAGCTGCTCCGTGTGCTCACAAACCATTCTCTGCGCCACACGTCTGCATCCACCAGGGACAGGCCCCGTGTCCTTGCCCTGGCCGTGAGTTCCTTGCTCGCCCATCCGAGGCTGAGTCCCTGCTCTGTCCCCAGGCCTTGTCCCTGGCCCAGGGCTGAGGCCCTGTCTGTCCCCAGGCCTTGTCCCTGCCCTGGGGCACGCGGATGTGCTCACGGACCTGCCTGGGGGCCTCCCTTCCTCTGTCCCTCCATTCCCACGGCTCTCAAGGTGGGCTGGAAACATGGGGGGACGGGATGGGGCAAGGACGGTGTCTGGGTGCTTTCTGCAGGCAGCAAGGACCATCCCCGAGATACTCCAGCTGCCTCCTGTCCTGAAGGAGGTAGAGGCCGTCTTCCCCCGGCTCTTCGTGGCCCTCCTCTTGCAAGTGTCCTTCACCACAGAGCTGACGCTGCCGGAGGTGGAAATCTTCTGGAAGGGGCACCAGCAGGACCAGCTCACTCCCATCAGGTGCCACATCCCCGTCCCCTCGCTGCTCCCAGGACCTGGCACCAGGACTCCTGGTGTCACCTGGGCTGGGCTCTGCCCGCAGGTCCACGGTGCACTCCATGAAGGTGCTGCTCTGCGGCGTGGGCCTCGAGAAGCAGGTGGAGGCCATTCAGGAGCGGGGCGGCTGGGACGCACTGCAGAGTGCCACGAGCCACCTCCAGGGCGTGCAGGAGGTGGCCAGGTGAGATCCCTTCCTCGGGGCAGCAGTGATCCTCAGTTCTCAGAGAAAGTGCCCATGGCCTCTGGGGTGGTGCGAAGCCAGGAGAGCTGTGCCCGCCTGGCTCAGGGCTGATGGTGCCTTCTTGGCCCTGCCAGGGCCATGAGGGAGCTGCCTGCAGCCCTGCGTGCCACCATCTTCCACCAGCTGGCCGAGCTGCTCAGCACCGAGGTCTCCTCCTGGGAGATGGTGGCCATGGTCTTCCTCATTGAGGTGAGCAATGGCTGCAGAAGGAGAGAAAGCGGGGCTCTGCACAAGCCCTGCTGCCCCGAGCCAGGCTTGGCTGTGCCCTGCCGTCACTTCCCGAGCTGATGGGCAGATCCAGCACTAAGAGCCACGGGTGCTTCAGATGCAGGAGGGCACGGACCTCAGCACAGAGCTGGACCGCGCCGTGGCTCTCTTTGCCACCTCTCTGCAGAGCCAGTGCGTGAGCGTGCAGCACCTGGTGCTCAGGACCATCTGGGAGCTCACCAAGAAGTGGGACACAGTGAGCAGGGGCAGCTGGGAACACCACGGGCGCAGTGACATGGGGGCCCTTTAGGAAGAGGTGTTTTTCCTCCAGGAAAGGAAGATGCTCGACCTGCTGCCACACATCGTGGAGCAGCTGCAGGAAGCAGAGAGTGACGTGTGTGCGCTGGCCCTGCCGGTGCTCAGCACCATGCTACCACACCTGGAGGGCAGGAAGCGCAGCCTCATGGCTCTGGAGCTGGCCAGCAAGCTCCCAACGCTCTTCAAGGACGTAAGGATGGCAGTGACCCCAGTGTCCCTGTGTCTGCTGCCCCGTGACAGCGCACCGGGGCACTGCCTGGCCGGTCGCCAGCTCTGGGCACTGGGTACCCATGGGCAGAGCTTGCTCATTTTGGAGCATCCTCAACATCTGCCCACAGCCTCTCAGCTCACAGCCTTTGCAACCACTCTGTTGGCCATGCCGGCCCTGCCCACCCTGGGCTCGGGGCTGCCGGCACTGACGTCCTTCTCTCCTCCTCTGCAGGAGTGCAGCTTGGTGCGGCAGCTCTCCATCCGCCTCTTCCTCAACGCGCTGGGCTTTGTGCAGGGCAGCGAGAAGAGGAAGATGAAGAAGGAGCTGTACAGGAGCCTGGTCCCGCTGTGCCTGCACCTGCATGACGAGGACAGGAGCGTGGCCAAGGTAGGCACTGCGTTCCGTCGGAGAGGGCGATGCTGACCCCAGTGGCAGCATCAGCCCCTGCTGCTGGGCTCTGGGGGACGCGGGCTGTGCTGCCTGGGCTGTGGTGGCACCTCAGCTGTCGGCAGGCTGCCCAGGAAGCCTTCCTTGGTGCCACACGGCTCCTGCGCTGGAGGCAGCTGGAGCACCTGGCCGAGACGGGGCAGTTCTGGCAGATCGGGGAGTGCATGGTACGCACGTTCCCATGCCCTGGGACAGGGATGGGGTCACCCTGCGCTGACCCCACGCCCTCCCCTCTCCAGCTGGTCCAGAGGAGGAACAGCAGAGCACAGGACTACCTGAGCCAGAGCCTGCCCTACCTACAGAGCCCGCAGGAGCCCCTGCGGCTGGAGGCCGTGAGGTTCCTGGGTGAGCCACCAGAGGGAGGTTCCCATCTCTGTCCCTCGATGCTGCGCCCCAGGGAGCAGCTGGGGTCACTGATGGCCGTGTGTCCCCAGGGCTCATTGAGCGGCACATGACGGATCAGCACCAAGATGAGAAAGAGGACATCTACCAGGGTGAGCCACAGAGGGGGATGTCAGGGCCACTGGCAGGTGACATGCCTGTCCCCTTCTTCCTCCTGGCAGTGGGGGGAGCTGGGGGCAAAACCTGAAGGGGGCCGGGCGCTCTGCAGGCCCACAGCTGCCATCGCTCTTCTCATCCTCTCTTATCTCAGCCCTTCACAGTGTGACACAAGACCCCAGCACCTCTGTCTCTTCGCTGGCCATTCAGACAGCACAGATCCTCCAAGCAACACGGCCACTGCCACCACCCCCCAGCCTTCAGCAGCTCCGCTCCCAGCTCAGCCGCGCGTGGAGGAGGCAGCGCTTCTCCCTGGCAGACAACTGAGCATCCCCGAACGCTGCCGGGGCTCCTCCTGCCCACAGCCCAGCTCCGCTCCACGGGCACATCCCCTCCCTGTCACGGTGCTTTTCACAACAAGCTGACCATCTCCTTCAGCATGTTTGCCTGTCTTCTCTCTGTAGGAAATGGGAAAACAACCCGGGGAATCGGCACGGTCCTGAGAGCGGCTGCGTGTGCGGCGGTGCCCCACGCTTTGAGTCATTGCCACCAAGCACTGGCTGCTCTGCTGAGCTGCAGAACGCAGAGCCCTGAGCCTCAGGGTGCGCAAATCAGGCTTTGGCCATTCGAAGGGGAGGTTTAGGCAGTAAGACAACTGCTGGGGATGCCAAACGGAGGCCTTGGGCCCTGAAAGAAGGGGCTTGGAGGCTGAAAATGGGACACTGGGCCCTGACATTGAGGCTTTGTGCCCTCAAAAAGGGAGCGTGGCACCCAATAGTACGCGTTCCATGGGGAACAAGAGGCTGTGGATGGATGGGTGTTTGGACCCTAAAAGGAGGCTTCTGAGACATAGAATTCAGGCCTTGTCCCCTGGAATGATGCTCTGGGCTACACGAAAGATTCTGTGACAGCTTTTCACCTCAAATAAGGATGCGGGCCCTAAAAATGAGACCCAGGGCTCAGAGAGGAAAGGCCAAGCCTGTAAAAGGCCGTGAAGTTAAAAATGGAATATCACGGCCCCAATGTGAGGGATTTGGCCATGAAAAAGGAGACCCTGTGCCCAAGACCTCAGGGCTCACAGGATTCAAAGAAAGCTTGGGATCACAAATAGATCATTGGGGCACTAAAAAAAGGTTTGAAATTGGAAAATGAGACACTGGCCCTGAAAAAATGAGGGTGTAGGGCCTGGAAACAAGGTCTCTGCTCCAGAACAGCCACATCCAACCCACGGTCAGCTGGCATAAACACATTACCTACAAATTTTCAGATGGAATGTATAGAGGAGCAATCAGATATCCAACTCAAAAATTAATCATCTCTCTTTACTGGACTTTCACAAGACCTGTCTTAGCAGAGAAAAGTATCCCTCGCTTCACAAGGACGACTTATAGGACAAATATCCCCTTAGTTTCATGTTTCTCTTGATCTATTTTTTTTTTTTAAGTCTCCATAAAAATATATATAAAAAAAGCTTTGTTGCTTCTACACATTAACTATATGATATATCTTACATGTGGCCCAAGACAATTCCTCTTTACTCAGTGCAAGCCAGAAGGTTGGACACCCATGTTCTCGAGACTGGAAATGGGATTTCTCAACCCCCAAATGGGCCTTTGGACCCCAAGGTTGTTTCTTCATACCCAAACGTTTGGGAACGAAGAATCCTAGAAACACAGAATCACTGAGGTTGGAAAAAGCCTTCAAGATCATCAATCCAACCATCAACCAGACCCAAAGAAGGAGGCTGTGGGCAACCAAAAAGCAGCTTTGGGCCCCAGCAGCATGATTCAGAGTGGAACAAGAGGGCTTGTGCTCTAGAGGGGATGGTTTGGACCTCAACAGGAGGCTCTGAACCTTTCCACGTGGAGCTTTGGACTCTCCAGCTCAGGGACTGGACCCTTGAAGTGGTGCTTTGATCTCAAAATGGGCATTTGATCCCCAGAAGAGACTTTGGGCCCTAGATGTCAGCTCTGGCCCCTGGCACGTAGCTCCGGGCACCAGAGAGGGGGCTTTGAGCACTAAAATGGGGCATTGGGCCCTCACAAAGGGGGGAGTTGGCTGTTAAAGGCTCTAAAATTGAGCCCTGGCCCCTAGAATGAGACTTTGTGCACCACAAAGGAGGCTCTGTCCTGCCAGAGAATGCCATGGACCCCCAAGAGGAGTCTCAGGTCTCTGACAACAAGTGTTTGGTCACAAAAGACTGTTGTTTTACAAAGGAAAAGGAGCACAGGATGCTGCGGCCACTACTGGTACAGGAACAGGATCATCAAATGCATTTGATATCGAAACCACAGCAAATAAGTGGTCCCCACTGGGGGAAACTGAAGCTGGTGCAAGCAGCACGGCTGCAGGCTGGCTGTCAGCAGCGTCACCGACCTCGGTGCAGAGCTGGCGAGTTGCTGGCTGCTTTGGGAGCACACCAACACGCCGCTGTGCCCCAGGTGCCAGCTACCAAGGAGGTACAAGCAGCACGCTCTGCTTTGCCTTGACACCTTTTGCTACAGCACGTCCATCAGATCCCGGCACTGTTGCACTGATTTCCCAGCTGCTACAGCTGGGACAGAGTAGGGACACTCGTAAGAAGGTAACACCTTCATGCAGATTTACTGCCACTCCCAACGTCTTGAATGACAACGTGCAGGTACCGACAGGTGCAGGCCTTCGTGCTGCAACGCAGAGATGTGGCACATGGTGGTCAGTGGGCACAGTGGGATGGGCTGGGGTTGGACGTGGTGATCTTAAAGGTCTTTTCCAACCTCAGTGATGCTGACACAAGTATCTGGTTTTGGATGTGTGCGTACCCACCTCCACTACCGCTCGCCTGAAGGCGACATGAAGAGCGGCCTTGGTTCAGCTGAGGCTCCCAGCGGCTGTGTCTCAGCTGGTGGTGACACTGCTTCTGCCCCACTCCTCCATGACAGCACGAAGGCCTCCCTGTGCCAGCTGGAGCAGCGCAGCGTGGTGGCAAAGAGCGCCTAGCTCAGCCCTGTGCTTCAGTTGTACAGATCTGAGCAAGGGGCACAGGAATTCTGAGGACAGCAAGGGTCTTGAGCTGGTGTCACCACACACACCCCCTCCCCACAGCCAGGACTGCCCAGCCCTGATAGCGAGTGTGTAGAGAGCACCGGTGGGCAGGATGAGTGCTCACTGAGTGCTGATTGCTGCATTTTAGTGTGGGTAACTGACCTTAGCAGAGTGATAATACACTGAAACCAATGCAAAACCAGAAATCGCACGGGATCTCTGCTGCAGGAGCCCCAGATGGGTTTTGCAGTTGATCTTTTTTTCATTGAAGAACTTCCAGAGTGGGGGCAGCTCCTCTCTCAGGCCCGGCTCAGGAACTGCCATGCTGCAGGGGAGCAGACGGTGCCTTCCTCAGTGCCAAAACCCACTCTGAACAGCTCGGGCTCTCCTGCACTGGGATGACTGTTAACCAAACCCATGGCTTCTGAACAAAAGCCACTGAGCTCTCAGAGCCAGGATAGCACGCAGGCTGCAGCTCTGTGCCTGGTGCAGCAACAGCCCACGACGCTGATGGGGACATGAGGTGACCTGGTGACACAAGAGGGCCACACAGCAGGGCTGGGGTTGGCTGGGAGCACAGCTGCACTGGCAAAGCTTGGTCCAGCACAGAGCTCCAAGCTGCTCTCTGGTCTAGTACAGAGACCACCCTCAGGGAAAGGTTCACCATTGTTTAGCTGAAGTGATGAGAAAAACTCAGGCAGGCTACAAGCCTCAGTACAGGGATTCCTTCCCTGTGTTACACTGGCTCAGGCTTTGCAGCAGGTATCCTTTGCTTGTTCCTACAAAGCCTGATGCTATGCTGCTGCATACAGTGCTTTAAGCCAGGATAAATACCAGGTAAGATAAGGTTAGAATACATCAACTCATGCCAGAAAAGTTTAATGTGGATTCCCAGGGCATCGTATCCTGAGAGTCTAAAGTAGGGCCACAAAATGGTGAAGGCACAGAGCATCTCTCCTATCAGGGAAGGCTGAGAGAGGTGGGACTGTTCAGCCTGGAGGAGGGAAGCCTTTGGGGGAGCCTACCCATACATACAGACACCTGAAGGAAGGGCGCAGAGAAGACCAGAGCAGGCACCTGTCCACGGTGCCCAGGGGCAGGAGGAGGCAGTGGGCACAGAACACAGGAGGCTCCCTCTGAGCAGCAGCAAACACTGCTGGGAGGGGACTGAGAAGCAGCACAGGCTGAGTCCCTCTTCTCGGAGATGTGGGCACGGGGCTGGGCCAGCTGCTCGGGGTGGCACCAGGTGGCCTCCAGAGGTCCCTGCCAGCCTCAGCTGTATGGTGATGCTGTGGGGGCCAGCAGAATTCACCAGTGGTTAAACAAATCAAAGTGTTCTGACTATATCAAAGCCCCATCTACTCCAGAGCTGCACAATGCAGCAGCTGCTGGAGGACCACAGGAGGTTTCACCTGGAAAAAACAGCACCCAGAGCCAGGCAGCCTGGTCCTGCAGAGCCCTGGAGAACTACTGAGACTCCCTGAAACGGAAAGGGCATCGCTCTGCGCTGCGGAGAGCTGCCCAGCACCCTGCCTGCGAGATGAAGGGGCAGGCTCAATGCTCACACTCCGAGAGCACGTGTCCTGGGAGCAGCTGTGCCCTCCTGACAACAGAACTGCTTTGGCCACACTGAATCAGCAGCACTGGCTCCTGCTGCAAACCCTGGCGCCCACAGGAGAACCAATGCACAGCCTGCCAGAAGTCACAGCAGCTGAGAACAGGAGCAAGCAATGGATCTCACAGTGCTCAGTGCGGTACAGCCCCTATCCCAGGGACATCTGTGACACCCTCAGTTTCCCACTCATCTCAGGCTGAAGAATCTTAGGAAAATTCAGGCAGGAAGGGGCCTCTGGAGGCCTCTAGCTCACCCTGCTCCACTTCACACACTCAAAGCCTTGCCCTGAGCGCTGACTCCACTCCAGCCCATCTACCAGCACAGCCAGGACAGGCAGTGCATGGGCCATGGGTGGACTTCTCACGTACCTGAGCAGCCAAGTGCTTTCCCTCTGCTTACCCATCCTGCATGGCAGCACCCTGCCTCACCCTGTGGCATCACCCCAAGCAAAGCACAACACCGCAGGCCTTCAACCTGCTGTAAGCTCTGCTGGGCTGGCACACAGCACTGCCTGACAGTGGGAGCACGCAGCGGAGGCAGCCCAGCCTCCTGGACACAGCCTGACCTGCCAGCAGCGTTCGTGCAGTTGAGAGAGGGCTCGGGGGGCTTTTCTTAAACAGCAGAAGACAAAGCTTCCTATGGACAGCAGGACTGTGACCTCCGGGGTGGACACGCACTGGGGAGCGAGCAGCTGACGCCAGGCCTGCCAGCCTCAGGGTGAGAAGGGGAACACGACAAAAAAAGGGAACAGGAAGGCACCCAGCTGCCAACATCACACCGCCACCGCAAAGAGGAGAGCCTTCAGCTGCAGAGCGATGCCCTGAGCTGCTGAGGAGTGAGGAGACCTTCCCTGAGCCCAACCCCACCGACCCCAGAACCAATGCTGAGTTAGCGCTCTGGGCACCCCTGAGGAACCGAGAGATGGAGGAGCGGTGTGCAGGGAGACTCATCTCCTCTGGGAGGCGGGAGGAGATGCAGATGTGCCTCATCCTCGCTGCTGCTCACCACCCCGCAGCTCGGGGCAGAGCCAGGCAGGCCGGCTGCCCCCGACGCAGGTGCCAGGCAGGCAGAGAGCAGGCAGGGCAGGAGCACGGCGGTTTATTGGCAATGAGAGCAGAGGCGGCGGCGGAGGACCCCGGGGGGGGTGCAGGACAGCGGTGCTCCGGCGGCGGCGGCATAGGGGGGCCCGGGGCCGCCCGCGGCCTATGTCAGCGTCTCGCCCTTGGTCACCTGCGGGGAGAGGGAGCGCCTCAGGCGGGGGGGCCCTCCCCAGCCCCGGCGCCCCCGGCCCGGCCGCGCCGCTCACCCGCGCCTCGATGTACTCGATCCTGCGCTCCAGCGCCGTCAGCTTCTCGTTGAGCGTGGCCAGGCGGGAGCGGCACGACATGTCTGCGGGGGGAGGCGGTCACACGCCGGCACCGACACCGCCCTCTCCCCCCCTCCC
>WBMW01005470.1:89654-143856 GCA_013396635.1 Penelope pileata | reverse complement strand
CTGAGGGGATGGGGCCGGGGCCGGGGAGTGCAGCCGTACCTCGTCCGGGCTGTCCGCAGAGTCCTCCTCAGCCGAGCCGCTGCCCTCGGAGCGCTGAGAGGGGATTTCTTCTCCCTGAGGGAGGGCGGAAGAGCTCAGTGTCTGTGCTGAGGGAGTGATGAAGCGCGCTGGGGTGGGGTGGGCTCCCACTGACACAAACGCGGTGACCGCCCAGCACGGCGCAGGGCTGAGGTGGAGGCACACACAGCTCAGCCACAGCCGAACTTCTTCAAACCACCTAAACCCCCAGGTTTTGGGCCCAGGGTCCCCTTTCTGGTGACCAAACACTTCTTGTCAGGGACCTGAGACTCCTCTTGGGGGTCCATAGCATTCTCTGACAAGACAGAGCCTCCTTTGTGGTGCACAAAGTCTCATTGTAGGGGCCAAGTCCCCATTTTAGTGCTCAAAGCCCCCTCTCCAGTGCCCACAGCTACGTGCCAGGGGCCAGAGCTGACATCTAGGGCCCAAAGTCTCTTCTGGGGATCAAATGCCCATTTTGAGATCAAAGCACCACTTCAAGGGTCCAGCCCCTGAGCTGGAGAGTCCAAAGCCCCATATGGAAAGGTTCAGAGCCTCCTGTTGAGGTCCAAGCCATCCCCTCTAGAGCATAAGCCCTCTTGTTCCACTCTAAAGCATGCTGCTGGGGCCCAAAGCTGCTTTTTGGTTGCCCAAAGCCTCCTTCTTTAGTCAGGTTGACAGTCAAATTGATGATCATTAAGGTCTTTTCCAACCTCAGTGATTCTGTGTTTCCATAGCCCTCAGAAGAGGAAGGACCCCCCCCTTCACCATTAGCTGCAAACAATAGGAGCAGGCCCATGGCGAGCAGCACCCAGAGATGCAGAACCTTAAACAGAAACACTTTCTGCTGGTTGTGATATGGTCATGCTCCAAGTGCCCCTTTTAGTACCACCTGTGTGCAGAACTGCGTGACAGCACTCTGGGCGAGGGGAGCACCGTCCCTCCCCAGCCTCAGAGCCCCCAGCAGGACTGCAGCGCTCACCTGGAGGTCCCGGTTCTTCAGGATGCCCACCCAGAACGCCTCCTGGCAGTGGTTGAAGGCCAGCATCGCCTTCACTCGGTACACAAATTGCTCCAGGGTCTTCTTCAGCAAAGGCACGTGGTTGGTCAGCCCGATATCCTGGCAAATCTAAAAACAGCACAAGGTGGTTCCAGGTGATTCTCGCCCAGGCTAACTGCCTGTAAAAGTCAGGCAGCACAGGCTCAGGCCGGGAGGAGAATTTCATCAGCAAATTCTGTTTTGCTGTAACAGCCACAGGGAACAGCACTAGCCCAAGCCATGGTTACAGGGGTGGGACGAATGGGATGTGGCTCCCACAAAGGTTGCCCAGACTTCTTAGCTAAGTTCTTTTACATCTTTTGTCTAAGGCAGCAAAATGATCCCTTACAACAATCCAAGCAGCCACACCTCTGGGGCTCCTGTTTTCACATAAACCTTAGAGAGGCCACTAACACCTCTGCCTAAGTCAGATGAAGTCTGCTGACCCTTGGGAAATCCTCTGGCTTTTCATTTGCTCTCAGCAACAGGCTGGTGTCACTGTTCTACAGACACACCACACTGCTCCTGTCGAACAGGTCCCACCTTGCTGCCACAGCGTGCTGGTGCACCAGTGCAATTATCCATGGAGGGCAGCAAAAGACAAATCACACAGTTGCAATCCACAGCAAAAAGCAATGCTGCAGGCAGCAGACCCCAAATTACATGCCTAGGAAGGGAGATAACTACTTGCTGACAGCCACAAGCTGCAAACTAATCACGTCAAGAAACTTGGGTTCCCAAATACAGAGAAGGAAAAATGAGAAAGGTGTTGAATAAACCACTAATGACAATCTCTTCCTGCTCAGTGCCTGTAAAGTTCCTTTACATTAGCTATGTGGAATGTATGTGCACTATAAACTTGAAAGCCAACTTGTGCAGACCAAAGAAGCACTGGCTTTTGGAGGACTAGGACAGGAGGGAACAGCTGGAGTTGCAGTAAGCAAAAAGCAGCTGGAGAAGTGCAGCTATGCCAGGTGTTGTGTGCAATTTAGCTCCGGGTGAGCATGCTTGTCTGAGCAGCCTCTTCCTGCTAGGCTTGGATGTGCAGTACAGCTTGGAGTCATCGCTGAAACAGAGAACCTGCCAAGAGCCACAAACAACTGCTTTATGCATGAGAATTGTCTCCTTTCATGAGAATGCTTTGCAATGAGATCCTCTCATTAGCTGTCGTCTGAATCCATATGAGCTTCATTTCTTGGATGAGTTCAACACGTATGGGTAGGGGGACACTGCCTTCCTTCAGCATCTACCAGCGGGGAACAAGTAACTGAGTACCAAGAGCAACCTGTTCTCCTGTCGGTGTGACAGGCAGGAGCTAGCAACCATTGGCACCAATCAGAATCCAATCAGGAAAGACCTCTGTAATGACACTCCCACCAGTTGTCCCTGGGTCTTGGAACCCATCCAGCTGCCTGCAGGCAGTTTGGAGACTCAGCAAAGCACCTTGTCCTTTGCAAAAATCTGTCCCCAGAAACTCTCCTTACCTACAGCATTAGATGTGGTCCAGCATTAGATACATCAATCAATGGGAAGAGTAAATAACAAATACTTAAGGTGAAGCTGATTGCTGCTGTCTGACGTGAGACACTGTAAGGACACACATATTGAGGGAGCAGCAACCCTTAAGTATCTCTGCATGTAAGCCAGAGAGCATCCACTTGTGTTGTATGAAAATGGTACAAAGACCGTTTTAACAAACGTCTGTGTTAACTGCTCTTCAAACAGGTATGGGGCATTCACTGCATACACTGATTCGCCCAGATTCAGTTGCTGCCTTCTTGTTTTTGCCAAAACAATTTGGCTTGGAGACCTATCAGACCGCAGTGGTAAAAGAGGTATGCACTAACTGTGGCTATATGCTGAGAGGGACCACGGACACAGCATTTGGAGATCCTGGTCAAGTGCAAAGGCAAATACAACATCTGAAGCTGCAGTGACGTTATCCTGCTTGCAAGGCGAACACCCTCTTGCAGATGCCAACAACCAAAGATATCCAGAACCTGTCCTTTTAAACAGGGTATGCTAACCATCCAATTCAGCTGCTTCCAAGTCAAGTACTTCAACTTTTGGGCCATTAACCACAGCTATTTCACTTCCTCTCAGAGCTTTTGCTGTAACTGACACCGCTGTGAGCCTGTAATTAGAACCTGGCTATGCCCTGGGAAAACAGGAAAAGAAAATAAATCATTCTTATGGCAGGAGTTTGCGGTGCAGTTGGAACTTAACTTACCTTGGAATGGCCACACATGTGATGCAGTTGTCTGGTACTCAGCTGCAAGGTTTTCAGCAAACTCTGCACATCATCCTGCAATAAAAACGTAGATCAGCAAATCATTGTCAAAGGATGTTTCCATATGGGAAGCAAGAATAATGCAAGAGTTGATTTCTGCATCATATCTTTAAAAGGTTTACTAGAACTAATCAGATGAATAGGATGAACTGTAGGAAACTTCCACTGTACATGTAAGTCAAGTAACTGGCAATTAAAACCATCAGTGAAAGTGGGGCAATTAAGATCAAGACAATCTTATCACATCTTGCGTGAGTGCAATCTTCTGAAGTAGGGAAACTGGAAAGAAAGCATGGAGCATACTGCTAGGTGGTGCTGTTTGAAACAATTCCAACATGAACTCTGGACAACAATCCTCTTTACTGAGCCAATTACAATGCACTTTCTGTCACGCAGTAATAATGGCTAGGTATCTTTTTGGTAACCTCATTCTGCCAAATATGCACGAGAACAGATCTCACACTTGCTACAGAGATGGGGGATGTATTAGAGAGGCAGACAAGATGTGAAGACTAAGCCAAAGAGAGGGAGTCTCTGTAGCAAAGGGGGATTGCCTCGCAACAAAGCAAGGAGACTAACTAGACAGCTCTTGCTTATCACGTAGTGCACCAAGGTTGGTCTGTCCATCTGCACTCATACATGTTGTACTGTGCAGAATTTTTGTAAAAACATTGTCCCTCTGGAGTGTAATGACTGCTGAACATGACCTTCCTGCTCTGGGAGGGACACCTTCTGTGGTGATAATGTTTGAAGGAGGAGGTTGAGAGGGCTTCCTCTGCTAGCAGTGGAGTCATTCAGCTTTGCCAAGAGTTCTTGGCAAGCTGGGAAACTGCGTTTGCTGAGAGAGCACTGGACAGGCTTGTAAGCAGGGCACAGCACTGCTGGAGGCATTTGGCATGTTTGTCATTAAGTGTCACAAGTGTTACGTCAACGTGTTATAGCAAGCATCTGTCATGCTTCCCAACAGGTCCCAGGCAGTTCTGTCTCCAGAGCACTTACCCTATGTTTTTTAAAGCTGTGGTCCAGGAGAGGCATGGCAAGCTTCAGAAATGCTTCTACAAAGAGACGGCCGTACTACCAAGGAACAATAAATATAGAAGGTAAATTTAAATTCCTTTTCAAAGAATCATCATGAAGTATGGTAAGATAGCAACACATTCTTTCAAGCTACTCCAGAGACTGTTCTTGCTTAGTCAAAGGCTGTACTGGAATATACAGGCTCAGTAAAGGGTCTCCCTTTAATCACTGCAAAGACAGGCTGGAAATACAAGGTCTTACAATTAAACACAGCCCTGGTCTTATTCACCAAGAAACTTGCAACAAACTTTAACTAAACAAAATTACAGAGTCACCATATCAGTCACCTAGTCAGAAAAGGGAGAGTTGCAGGGAGACACGTGGTTTCTGTGGGCTCCAAGGGAGACCTGCCTGTTGTGATGTCTTCTCTGATTTGAAGTACCACAGGGAAAGGGCTTAAGCCAGTAATGCCAATTATGGCAAATTCTCTGTGATTGAGGTGGAAGACACCTAAGGATGTAAGCATATAAGGTATATCTGCTTCTTCCAGAGAATTCAGGAACTACTCTGCTACACTGGAAGCAGCAATGCAAGAAAGCTGGTACTGCAACAGCTCTCTTCAATTATTTTGAGTTCTTGCTTACCTTCAGGCAGGTGCCAAGTACAGACCTGCTGTCTAATACCTATGTGGGCAAGAGGAAAAAGAGCCAAATCAGTCTGCAAGTCTGGAAATAATGGAAATAAAGGAAATAATGCAAGCACAGTAGACAATTAAAAAGAGCTCTCTGTTACATGCCATTCATCAGTGTGTGAAACCTGTTCTAAGGCAACATCCATTCTCAAGTTTTGGCAGGGAGCACCATGTAAGTGCATGGAATGTGATGGCTGTCAGACAGAAGCACTTTGCAGGATGGCTGTTTTGTCACCTAAAGGAAGCAGGGAGGCAGACCTTCTGCAGATGGCACAAAATCATTTCAGGGAGTCTGAAGTTCTTAATAGTCTGGGAACTGAGGGAGCCAGTTCAGCTGATGGGTGAGAAACCACGTAACAGACAAAGCAAAACTGAGGTGTGCAAAATAATGTCTTTTGGAGGAAATAATGAAGCTATTACATTAATGGTATCAGTGGGGAAAAGGCAGCAGGTGTCACTGCACAGGTCACACAGCTGTGGTCTAACAGCAAAGAAAATGAATAGGTGGTCTCAGCTCTGTCATGGGTTTTCTTCTTGTATATGTTTACAATCTATTTTTGACAGTGACCAATTCTGTAATGAATTAGTGACCATTTGAACTGACATAGCACACAGATGTCATTAAGTGCTGAGATGGTACCATGATGCTGCTATGGACTGCAGAAAAAACACCAACTAGCTGAGTTAGCTCTGTCCTTTCATGCTCTCAGCAGACAGGTACTGGGAGAGAATCTGGAGTGCAGGCAGGACTCCCGTGAACGCTGCTGTACAGAAGAATCCAGCTCGATTCACAAGAACTCATAAGCTGTGCTTGAAAAAGCTGGTCTTGCTGATCATCACTGCAGACATGATAGCAGCAAACAGTAACGATCACACACAGAGCAAATCCAGCCATCCATCCACTGGGGCTGGCCTCTGGAATTTATCACCACGTGATGACATGAAGTGTTAGCAAGAAGAAGAGTGGATGTGACTGTGAAGCTGAGAGCTACCAGATAATAAATACTGAATGAAGGTTATAGACAGGAATCCATGCCACCTGTTGTGATGTTATTCCAGATCTACCTGCAGGATTCTTCCACCTGTCTCTTCTATAGCTGGCAGCAGACTCTGTCAGACAAAACATTGTACTAGGGGAACTGGGGGGTTGTTCAGCCCCTTTCCTGCACCACTGTACATCATCCTGCCTTTGTACAGACTTTTCATTTGTGTGACAACTACGTCAGTAAGATATGCAGGCTGTATGAACTAGGAGGTGTTGAAGTGAACGTTAAATGGAAACCCTTGTACACAGGTTATAACTGCCTTTATTTACCACCTCCAGGTCATTCCACTAGTAAATCACACTTCACATGTTTCTCATGCTCATGAACCTAGGCACACTGGATTGTGCTGGGAATCTGAAGGCAATACCAGAAAAATATTCCAGATCATCATCATGACAGATCCTCACCTTGACCAAGTTAACGAGGATATGGAAATTTCGGACAGCGATGTTCCACTTCAGCAGCTTCTCCAGTTGCTCCTAATGGGATGCAAGGAGACAACAACCCAAGATGGTGGATTTCCTCTCACTTTGCTGAATGCCCTCACTGCATTTGCAGTACCCAAAACGTTGTTGTTTTTGAAGTCAGAGGGACAAAGCTTCACCGTAGGCAGATTTATCATAGCTCAACCACTCAATGGCAAAGCAAGCCTGACCAGGGCCCACATGCTTTAAAATGCTGAGAGTTAACATGCTTTCTTGCTTTTAGGAAAACTCGTGGTTGGAAAACAATATTATGCAGCCACACAGGTGTGCAGACCACCTGCACAGCTTTAGTTTGTGGATTACTACCTGTTTTCTGGTTATAGCTTCTGATGGATTTACTGGATTTTTACATGGTACAAACCAGGAACAAAAGGATACCAGTCAAATATTATCCTGTGTAGCGGTTTTGGCTGATCAATGAACCTCTCTGACTGCATTTATCAGACAAAAGTCTGCAGTAGATTGCTTTGCAAGCTGTACACCTTTATTAAACTCTACCGTATAAGTTAGGGTTTTTTTTCCCCCAAAGGATTCCTGTGTGTTTGTTTCCTACCTCACTTGAGTCTGTTGGTTTCCCAGCTGGGATGCTTTTCACTGAACTCTCTAGCTGAGCCATCATTACTCTGAAGAAAACTGGGAATGTCTGCCTGTGGAGAAACAGAGAGTAAGACTGAATGCTACCCCCAAGCACCCAGAAAAGTTTGTCCCTAAAACAACTTGGAAACTTGGAGATTGCCCTGCTGGGCATCCATCTTAGGAGGAAATCCCAGCAGATTAAGCCTAGGACTCATCAGCATGCCTAGCCCAAGCCCCATCAACCAGGCAGATGGAGAATCCTGGATAGCCACTACCACTTCCCCAGCAGGAATTATACAGACACCTTCCTTCTCTTCGTAGCCTTGGGCATGCACAGGTTTGCAGTTCTTAGCATAAGATGACTTTGGTACCTCTGAGTGCATGACTTTTGGCCACCCCTGCAAAAAGCCATGCTTAACTGCTGTGCTGGCAGCAGGAATATCCTGAATCCATGCACAGAGCTTTTGCAAACTACACGCCAGCCCAGGATTGCTTACAGCTGCCCCGGGTCTCCAAAGGTGGCTTTCAGAGTGTTTTCTATCACCACAGTAGCACATAAAGAGGCAGCATACCTGACAATGGACAACAGCTCATTCTCCAAGTGGAATGGCTTGCAAATAAAAAACTCAATGTTGTGTTAATGCACAAGGACATTCCACCTCAATTTAAAGCTAACTAGGCACTAACCGACTGTGGACTGCCAAAAACCTTCATAAGTGCCCAGAGTTGCCCACAGCAGTACTAACATGAAAACAAAACAGACTACAAAATAAGAAAATAAATACAAAAAAGCAGAAATTTTCATTGTGCATCTTATGATGTTCTAAGTCTCCATTGACAATTACCTGCTCAGTGTAGGATAGGTAGAAGAACATCCATCTTTGGCAGAGTTGATCAATTCAGGAACACCAACACTGGAGATTTCTTCTATAGCTTTTAAGATGTTGTCTGTGTGCTCCAGGTAGACACTAAATCCAAAACCAGCTTAGTTCATTAGTAAATATTACAAAGAATAACACAGCAAGTTCTTGAACTCTGCACTACCTGCAACATGTAACCTAAAATTGTCCAGCTCATTCTTATCCTAAAGTCAATCATATGTAGAAAATCCAAAGCAATATATGGTGACTGGGAGAGGTGCCTGAGGACTGGAGGAAAAGCAAATCTCACTCCTTTCTTTGGAGGAGACCCACAGAACTACACGCTCGTCAGCCTTGGCTGGACCCATGGGAATGTGATGGATCCTCCTTCCTGCTCTTCTTGTAGAGGGACATCACACTCATCAACCTCCAGTCAGCTGGGAACTCCCTGGTTAACCAGGCCTTCTAACAAATTAAGCTCCAGCTTGGCTTTAGCTCTTCTAATTTCCTCCCAGCATAAACTCACGTTTGTAGCCCTCTCGAGTTGCCCACCCCTACTTCCAAAGGTCATAAAACTCTTTTGGTCCAGGGCAACCTGCTCAAGGAGAGGTCCTGCTGGAGCAGGGCAGTTGGAACAAGGTGACTTCCAGAGGTCCCTTCCAACTTTCACCATCCTGTGATTATATCTCAGCTAAGACTCAGTCCTGCTCTCCTTGGCTTTAGTGAGAGCAGGTTTGTGTTCAGCTTTGTGAGAACAAAACCAGACACTTTGGTCCAGATCCACATTTCTACATGCATTCACAAACATCTGTAGATGTGTTGATGTGCCCTGACAAGCTATAGTCTAGCAAACATGAGCTCCAAGCACACTTCTATGGCCAATGACTAACAGAATTTTCCCTATCACTCACTGCCTTTCTAAGTGTAAGGGTTATGATCAAGAAAAGTCATCCCTCAGCAGCAGTAACTATTAAAAAAAGTTCTACAGAGTGTCTTAACGTGCTCTCACAAAGGCTTGAGTCCTACCAGAGCAGAGTATGCAGCGCATTGTTGAACTGGGTGCCCTTCTCTCGGTCCCCACCAGGCTTCACCCAGGACTGGCAGAGGAACTGCTTTGCGAGTGAAGCTGTAAAAGATCAGGAATAATTTACAGAAGGAACTGAATGTGTTTTGATCCCCAAGAATCCAAAACAATTTCCTTCTTCCATAAAAAGGCCACGTGTCCAAATGGCTTGTCAAAAGATCATAGCATCGCTACCCTTCAGTATGCCTGAATTTCGATAAGTCAGAATGAATTTTCCCTAAAAAGCAATAAGGTTGCAAGCTAAAAGAGGGTAGGTTTAGATTAGATGTAAGGAGGTCATTCTTCACTATGAGGGTGGTGAGGCACTGCAACAGGTTGCCCAGAGAAATCGTGGATGCCCCATGCCTGAAAGTTTTTAAGGCTTTGAGCAACCTGGCCTAGAGGGAGGTGTCTCTACCCACGGCAGGGGGAGGAGGTGGAACTAGGCTTTGGGTCCCTTCCAACCCAAACCATGCTATGACCTATTACAATAGCAAAATACATGCACATCCAGTGTGCTCCTGGTATGGAATACCTAGTTTCATCTGAAATAATTCACCTCCAACTTATGCCAAGCATTAGATCTTTGGTAGCTCCTATAGTGAGCCAAGTATTTAAATAAGCAATAAGCAACCCTTAGGGCATCCATTTCAGAAAATGGAATTCCAATAACAAGTGACTTCTTTCGTTTTGGCCACAGCTCTGTAATAGTGAATGTTAACAGACAAATTTGAAGTTCACAGATTTCCTAAATCAAAACTACTAACAAACCTGTTTCTCTCTTGCAGAAGTGTTTAAAGACAGAACATTATTAAAATTGGCTATTCCTTGGCACAGTCTGTGGGTAGTTCTCCCAGCACAGGACTGTTTAAAACAAAATCCCAAAGTAAGGTACTTATCTGAGTGCTTATGGGTGTCTGAGAAAGACAAATTCTAGAGGTGTCTCGGTATGACAAGGTACAGCTGAGAGAAGTGACTGTGTTTGCCATACGCTGTAATAAAGAATTCAAAGCAGAGACCAACCAGGTTTCCTGCATACCCCTGCAAGCATGCCTGTGCCTCATCCTCTTGAATGCTGTTCCTTTTACAAATAACACCCGAGAAGGGCAGTTCTCTTGACTGAGCTGTATGGGGTTAACAACAGATAAGCTTTTCTCCCTCCACTCTGAAGTAACAGCTCTGCTTGGACAGTTTGTTGCTGTAATTTTTGGAAATGAGCTGTCACAACATACTGAGATGTCTGTACTTACTAGGAAGTTACATTCCAGAGACAGAACCCAAGATCTACAAGCAAAGGACAGCATGATAACTCATCTAGGAGAAAAGGTCCTTCACACATTACCCATTTTCTCTTTCTTCCAGCCAGCCACTGGTTTCTCAGAGATGGCAATCAGGAGTCGAGCGAGGATGAATGCACACTGGAAGCTGGGAACACTCTGCTGGAAATTCAGTAGGTATTGGAAACTTTCACTAGGGAATGACAGGAAAGCAAAAAGGGAGAGACAGTGTCGATAGGGTATTCTCCCATAAGCACATCTCAGATCCAAGGTCTCCCAAGCCTAGCATTTGTCTCTAGCAGTACCATTCTGAAAAAAGGGAAGCAACCTCTAGTAGACAAAAAGTCTATCACTGAGAAGCTTAAGACCCTCGTTGCTCTGAGTTTAGCAACATCTTTACACACTGCTTTTGCCCCATGTCCCTACAGACATTTTAACTACCCAGAACCTATTCATTCCTTCTGTGAATCCTACTGACTGCTAGTTTCAAATAGCATGCTTACAAATGAGATCCACAGACTAGTGCACACCTTATAATCCAGCAGTTCCATTGTATTAGCTGTGACTGCGCTGCCATTCAATTAAACACAAAGCTTTTTGTTTAAAGGTGGTGTCATCTCTAGGAGAGCTCCCAAACACACATTTACCCACCACGTTCAAAATCCATCACTTTCAGAGCTTGGGAAATATTGACTCTACCTTATCAGCTCTTCAAGAGGAAGAAACTCAGTCTCTCCTGGCTTCAGTCTGCCTGCAAGTACCTGGAGAGCTGACCTTAGCAAATCTGCATTCTCATGCTGAGAAAAACCATTCCTGAGGGTAGAAAAAAGTCCAGTTCATCATCAGACTAGGAGGAGAGATACTGGATACAAAAGCATTATCTGGGCAGACGTCTGCAACAAGAAAAATACAGAAGCTGATACGCAAGAAGAGCCCAGCAATGTGAAAGTTATATGGGACACAAAAAATGAAAACTGGTTTTAACAGCAAGATTGGTTCATACACAGTTCATCTTTTCCAGGGACTGTAAAACCTTGCACACACAGGGTACCAACTTTTCACTTAGATTTCAGATCTGGCTTGGAGGAGACAGATCATTTCACATAAGTAGAAGTCCATACACAATAAAATAATGTTATGCAGACCTGAACAAAGAGGATGCTAATGACAGTTGCTATGCAAATGCAGTAGCTGGTCACCTCTTGAACAGTAAGTAGAAGTCTAACAGGAAAGAAAACTGTTGAGATCTTCATTAATTCTTTGAACTACTATTGTCTGTAAGATCATTCACTCAGAATACGAATTCTGGAAGTGCTCAAATGGCTCCATGGTCTAGATCTACAGACTGAACACAAGGACTCGATAACGGAAAAGATCAAGTGCACCTTTAACACAAGATAATTAACAATTGATAATATATGAGAGCTTGATGAAATGTAAGTTATAATATATCCCCCATATATGGCTGCTCATTATATAGCAAAATAGAAATACATTACTCTTTATCCAATGTGAAAAGTAAAATTGATCTTGAGCCTGTGGTTACAAAGTGGATGAAGTTCTTTGGTTTACAAGATAGGTAGACTAAGGGAGAACCAACATTCATAATGCCTAATGAGAAAATGACCAATCTGGAAACAGCCAGAAGTGCCATCATGGTCCCTGGGGCTTCAGTAGTGGCCAAGAGGAGAGGGACACATCAGGAAAGCAGGATGCCATCAGCTGTTTACCTTTGCACATGACATAAAGGAACTCTCTCCCTGTTCAGTTTTATGGTAAAGGTTAAAAAAAAGATGAAAACCTCGATTCTGCTAAATGCTAAAGAGAACATAACATTTATAACCAAGCATTCAAAGTTCAGGTAGTGCCAAAGTCACATTTATTCACATTCTGCCACTTCCTTTTCATACTCTTTTTACACTTACTACCATTTCTGAAGTACAGCCAAGGTGAACCACTTTCCACACACAGATCTGAATTCGGATTCAGAAAAAACTTCTATGACACTACCTTGAATTATATTAACAGATGCAGAAGTTAAACCCAGACTGCACGTACATTTATAGTTTGGCATTTATGAATCCAATTCAAGTGCATCAGCAGCACAGACTTTTCGCCAATGAAAATGCACATTCATCTTTTCCATTGAAAAAGGGAAGTCCTTCATTGCTCAGGATTCCATCAATGACAAATCAGCATGAGACAAGGGGACTTACTAGGCAAGAAATCCCGAGGTCCCTCGGCAGAATGGGAGCTGCACAGCAAGGTGTGCCACTTAGGCCAGTCATAATCCAAAACGACATGGATGAATGCAGTATATGCTGGCCTGTCCTATACTTCAGATTATCCTGCATTCACCATATGTCATCTGCTGTTTTAGTTCAGGCTCAACAACTATAAAGCATTTAAATGTCTCCAGCCACTGCAGAGTGCAGTTCTGCAAGACTGACAGGCCATTTGCCAGGCACAGACACTGTGTTTTCATATTCCTTTCCTGTAAACTTTGTGTATTTGTATGACTAAATACCCTTTTGTTTAAACTCACCACGCAAACAGCAAGCGGAAGGTTAGTAGCAGCTGTTGGTAGCAAGAGGACATCAGCTGGTACTCCTGGATGTCCACTCCTGGCTCATCTACCACACCCTGATTTGGTATAACTGCCTTTAATACAGAACAAATAATTCATTAAATACTAGTCCAAGGAAAGATAACGACACAAGAATACAATTCTACGAACTCTATGCTTAAAAATTGCTCGATACACCAACGCTACTCCATTTCCCCCTACAAACAAAACAAAAAAAATACTTTTAGAGGCAACAAAACTTGATTTTTTTTGAGTCAAAATTGCTGCCCACTGACCTGGAAGTAATTGTGCATGTTCTCCATGTGATTACACAGCGGCTTCAGTAGCTTGACTACACACACAGCAACTTCCTTGGGGGATCTCTGACAAAGGTGGGAAAAGCCAATATCCTTGGAGCCTCTTTCCTGTAGCAAGCCCAAAAGTTGAAAGTGACTTCAGTCTTACTTGAGAACAACTTTGTGTGAGATACTTGAGAACAACTTCAGATTGCTTCAGAGCAGCACTCCTCCTGATATCATACGCTCTGCCGAGAGGAGGCAAAGAAAATTGGCTTTGGCTGAACAGCCAGCACCAACCCAGACAAGTGGAGAGCGTTTGATGGAAAGAACAAAAGCGATACGACACACAGCTCTTCACATTTTCCTTAAACACTAAGACAGCCTCTGCACAAAGGAATGAAGATAGGTAGAAAGATCAGGAAGGAGAACATAGATTGCTATGGTGTCAGTTTGTACGTAGTGAATTTCTCATAGATTAATGCAATGGGCCACATGTTCACTTTATTCCTGAAGTTATCATCCAGAAAAGCAAGGACTCACTGCACTCAGGGTGCTGTTCTAAAGATTACAAAAACATACAGGGAAAAAAAAAAACAGAAAATGGATCCCAACAGCTTCTGTCTGCCTAACCTGAGCTACTTCTTGACCAGCAGAGGCAGTCTCTCCAAGCTGGGCAGGGAAAATCACCACCAGAGTTTTGAGGCTACAAGGCTTTCCCTCAGCTGCATGCCCTTTCCTGAGACATGCAGAGAACTTAACACTGCAAACACTTCAGCGAGGGATGTGGTACAGAAATCTCTTTTGAAAGGGCAAGCGCTGCTCTGACACACAGCTGGGAGTCAGGCTGCCTTTCAGCTGGTAGGTGAAAATAATTCTGAAAAACAGTTATTCAGGAAAGGCCTGGAAGCCGCTGATGTGCTCAGCACAGGCCGTGCCCCATCAGCTGCTGCTGCACACACCTTTAAGAAGGGCACTCTCCTTGTGGAGCCCGGGGTCAGCACATGTTCCAGCTTCCAGCACAGGTCATCCAGAAGGAAGCAAAGTTCAGCAGGCCCCAGCTGCACAACTTCCCTGGCCTGCAATTACAAGGAAGGAAAGTCAATTCCAGCACTCAGCACCTAATTGTAGCGCCTTGAAGCTCACCTTCACCCCCTCCATTTCCAGTTATGACTTAGTTAACCTCAACCAGGGACCAATGTGGCAGATGCTAGGTTTTTGTCTTTCCCCTTGCTGTTCCCTTTGCAGGCATCAGTTCTGGTTACTCACAGAATCATAGAATGGTTCAGGTTGGAAGGGACCTTAGAGACCATCTTGTTCCAACCCCCCTGCTGTGGGCAAGGACACCTCCCACCAGACCAGGTTGCCCAAAGCCCCATCCAGCCTGGCCTTGAACACTGCCAGGGAGGGGGCATCCACAGCTTCTCTGGGCAGCCTGTTCCAGTGCCTCACCACCCTCACAGGAAGAAATTCTTCAATTCTTCCCTTTTTTGCAACAGACTTGAATGTCACAGGTTCTCTGTAATAGGCAGGCCACCTCACAGTGTGTTTAACATCCTACAGCTTAGCAGTGCTCAATATCAAAACCCCTTTCTTTCCATGAAGCGTACACATGCTATACTGCATCTTGTTTCCTTATATCTAGTGGGTGGCAACCCTGCCCATGGCAGGTCCCTCCCAACCCCTACAATTCTGTGATGCGCAATATCAATATCACTTTGTTTTTAACATTCTTGCTGTAGTGTATGTCTAGTACAGAACCAGTACAGAAAGTCCTCTTTATCTCAGTACCTTGAAGTACTTTTGTTTCTTTGGAGGCAAATCCTCTCCCAGAACCCAGCTCGCAGCCCTGGATCAACACATCTTAAAATCAATCCTCCATTCATTTTCACGGAGCAGGAGGGCCAAGGCCTCAGAGAGGCATTAAATAACACAAAGCCATTTTTATGCTGTTCCACTCACCTCTGTATGCATCTCTGTGTCCAGGATGGACTTTGTCAGCAGCCCACAGTGCAGCACAGTGAACACTTCCAGGTCCAGCTCTCGGAAGTAGGGACGATAACTCTGCAGCTGTGCCAGAAGGTTTCCTGTCTCTTTTTCAGCAGCACTCTGAAAAGTAAATGGCAGAATTCAGCTCCCAATGTGCAAGACTAAGACTTCCCAGCTCAAATACATGTATTTCTTTCACACAGTCCTCTATATTTCATGCCAAGTTGAAACAAGACTAAGAATTATTCACAACAACGAGCACAGAGGTGAAACACAGAATCAGAAGCATTTTCAGTTTGGACTGTCTAGGTTACTAAAAACTTACTGGAAAAAAATAATACATGGGAAACTGGAATAATCTTTGCTATCTCCTTGCTGTGGAACAATGGCTGTTGTGAAACTTATTCTAGACTTAGTGAAAGACAGTGTCCCATAAGCACCATAAAAGATGAAGGCAATTTTTTTTTTTTTTAATTATTTTTTTAATCTCTGATAAATACCAGGACAGTAAACCAGGGATGCTATGCTGCTTTTTGGTTGACAATCCATAAATTCCTAGAGATTCACTCCATGCAACCCTGTTGTGCAAGCCAATGTATATTACACGTGGATCACAACAGGATTTCTGAATTCTGTCATCTGGAGAGGGCATGGCATCTATGCACTACTAGTCTGGGACCAGCACTCTCATTAGCTAAAAAAGGTCAGGCTCATTAATTCCCAAAACTATCCAAGACTTTGTTTATTCATTGTAACTTAAGTGACTTTGCTATCATATTTTCCTCAGCTATCACAGCATATCTGTACAGCAGCATGGATATAGGAGAAGCACATTTACTGTACCAAAATTGAGAAAATGGGCTTGGAATAACACCTGTTAGTCACAGTGGCAGTTGTGCCTTGTGGGATGCTTATGAGAACCCAGCACCTGGGATACTGAGTCAAGCTGGGCACACTTCCCTGGCCTCTCTCTCCTTCAGCCAGGAGGGATTTCGCATTCTGGACGTGATGACAAGAGCTTGCTTCAGAGAACAAGCAGCAAGATCCAAAACATCATTACTGGATAGATTTGCAAAACAGTTCTTAGTGTATGATGAAAATGGATCATTTTAAATACGCTTTATGATGGATACAATGGTCAAATACTTCAAGGAAAAACTGAAAAACGAGTACCAAGACTGAAGCAAACCAGAGTCAGTGGGAGACATGGTCCTAACAAAGGTCTGTATTTTCCAGATTGATCTCACAATTTCTGACCTGTTGCTAGGAATGGCACTTGCCTGCAGTAATTCAAAGCTTTTGTTTCTGTTTCTATGTCATTTCCCTTTGTCTGGCTTTCCTAGTCCCCAGGGATATATACCTACCTTCTCCAGCTCAGAGAGCTCAGTATCAGGCTGGTTTCCATCAGAACTTTCATCTGCCTGAGAACGGTCTGCACTGCAGGCTTTGCTGCCATCAGGCTTTTTTTTCTTTCCTGAAAAAGAAAAAGCAAATTCAGGGGGGAAAAAAGAAAAGTTATGGTGTGTTCAAACACTGTCCAGGCTGCAAGGCAGGAAAACAGCACAGGCTGTACTTCAATCAGCCCTAAGAAAGCACGGAACACACACAGGTTGGAGTCACCTGCAGCCAAGATCACAGTCCAAAAGAGAATCAAGTGCATTTGGGACGCTCACTTCAACTAGCTTCTCTCTTATGGAATTACACTAAGAAATGAAAGCAAGTCTCACTTTTCTTACAGTACTTTAAACACATAAGTACTTTAATCACACGCAATGATTGCGAAAATGGTGGGTCATCATCTTAGAAAATGCTTGAACCAAAATTAGCATTGCTGTCTCACAGTAGTGAGAAAGGCAGAGGACCTGGAAAGGCAGCTGAGAGTGCAGGTGAGGGAAGAACTGGAAAGCCTTCCCCTATTTATGGGCAAACTATTTAATTTGGCTCAGCAAAGCCAAAAAGTGGGTGAAGTTGGTGTCAAAATTGTATGTTCTCACATGACTGTGACCCGTGCGACTCTTTTTTTTTGTAGGGAAGATAAGATGAACTCAGGAACCTCTTGGTCTGCTCTGGGTTTACCAGTCTGCAGAACAGTCATAGCTTTTCTTCTGCCTTAATGGCTCTTACAGGTACAGTCCCTACAGAACAGGTTTGGCACAAAAGGAGAAAGCACAGGAGAAAAGGGCTCTCTGATCTGTGACCTCCTCCAGCTATTTTCATGGAATGGAACGTGAACTTTTGAAGTCCAGTTTGGCTCAAAGGCAGACACGTTCCCAGGAAATGTTCATCTAAAACTAGAGAAAGAAACAACAAAGGAAATCTACAGTGATTCAGCTTGAGAACCTGAAAGGCAAGTCCTGTTTCGTCTCTGTGGCAGCAGGAAAAGGATGAAGGAAGCACTTCCTTGTGCAAGAGAGCCATGACAGAGTTCCTAAGAGATCAGTTAGGTACAACCTAAAGGACAAGGATTTGCGAGGCAGCTCAAGCCAGAGGCTTAGAACTGGACAACTGCACCAGTCCCTCAAAGGCAGAAAAATTTACTGCAGAATAAAATACTTTGTTCAGATGAAAACAGTGAAAGGCTGTTCATACTACATGAACTGTTATATACTAAGCATGAGCTTCCCCAGGGAGATAGACTACACAGCATGTTTGAAAGTAGGATATTTTTACATGTCTGCTTCAGCTGCAACACAAGTTGGTAAGATTTCGAGCTAGGGAGATCATGCAAGGAATTCTGTGCTTTATACACAAGCACAAGGGCTGCAGTGCAATATGCTGCCAAACCCAACACCACATCTGTTTCCTAAGATGGTGTAAGCTTTCCTTACCATGTTTTTTTCTCACTGGACCAACAGTGTTAATGGATGGCACTCCCTCCAGGGCTTCAGAATCAAAAGTAGCTGGTGGTGGGATGTAGCCAGGGGTTACTGAAAGAGCCAAAATACAAATTTGTTTAGCTCAGCAGTTCAGTTCCTGAATGAGAAAATATGGGCAAGATACAGACATAGAGGAAGCACCCCATAGTTCATCACCCCCAGGAAAGGGGAGCCAATATAGTCCACGTGGCACAGTCCCAGAACTTACAACTGCCTCATATTCACCTGCCAAGCATTTTCCTAGCACATTCTGCAGCTCTGTGATGTTCTGTAATCGAGTCAAAACTTTCCCCTTCATCTCAGCATCTTGTTGCCGGCAGAAGGCATTCACAACCTAGAGACACAAAACAAACTCACTGTGAATTAGAGAGATGTGCACTCACTTCTACTGCCTTTCCTTTTCTAAATAACATCACTAAGTCCTGACTAAGCACACAACCCTTAGCACGAGCGGTCTATGTGACCGGATTCAGGCTGCAAGAACAAAGCTCTTCAGAAGCCTATAAGGAAATGGACATAACTGATGCAATCTGAAAAGTGATTTCTTGCCTCGTCCTGCCAGCTACTCTCATGCTAATACAGCATGGAGACACTGAGTTTTCTTTCTGGTGCTCTCCTCTCCTCCTGGGGCTACCAATTACACTCATAGTTTAGACATGTATTTGGGGTTTACAGCAGCCTCCCTGCAGTAACAAAATTGATTTTCACCCACAAAACTAAGTCACAGTGCACAGGCTGCAACTGAGCAGCAGGTGGAAAACTCCCATCAGCAAGGCAGTCCTGAAAGCCTCTGACCTAGGCAGCAGAGTTGCTGTTAGCAGCAGGATAAAGCATAAATAACAAGGCAGGGAAGAATGTGTAGAGATCTCCAGCTCCTTGCTGGAGAATATTTCCAAGAGACAAGACTGTTCCTCAGCAATTGCACCCCTGAAGCCTGAGGTTTGTGTTTTTAAGTGTTGCTCCTCAGTGTCACTCCAAAACATGCAGATAAGGCTCTACCCACCTCACGAAACCAGTTGAGTGCATAGAACAGGAGCGAGCACAGAAATTCTCGTTCCTGCTTGGAGAGAGAGTCCAGCTTGCCTTCCACCTCCAGGTCAGTCAGGTACAGAGGGCAACCTGGGACAGAGTAAGCAGAGAACACATTGGACTGCACTTGCTACCCATCCTTTAGTCTCTGCATGGACAATGACTCCTTTCAAAGATCATATCAATTCCAGTGATTATTTGGAGTAAACTCCATCAGTCACTTGCCAGAAAAAGCAATTGTCTCCCCTGCCTCCTTTCACTGTGTGGGCATCTCAGACTCCATCATAAACTATACACACTCTTTCCAGAGATCTGTATGTAGATCTGGGATCTTTGCAGAACTGTGATAGGAGCAAGTCGGCCAGATGGGCTCTGTGCAAGACCCACTTCCCATACCTAATAAGGCATCAATCTCCTCCAGGCTTCCATTGTTTTGTTCTCCAGTGTAGAGCCTGAGCAATCGGAAGCAGGGCGATAGACACATTGGTGATACCACTCTGGGGAGAGGAAAAAGAAGAAATGGAGTGGGTCCTCCTATGTTTTATACATTTCCAAAAGGTCATTAGTTTTCCACCTTGTACTGTGTCCACCCCATGCTACCCTGCCTATGCCTTCTATTTTGTTTCTTGCAAGCTACAGCAACACAAAACAGAAATGCTCTATGATTAAAAAATTAAAAATAAAATAAAAATTAGTGATCATCAATTTTCTAGAAAAACATAAGGGCAGAAAAATAGCTGTGCTCAATCAAAAACAGTCAGATTTATCTCTGCTAGAAACCAGTGATGAATATTTCAGGAAGAACTATAAGAACTTGTGCAAAAGACAGCTGTGAGCAGTGGAGAAGGCTCCTTGAGTATTTTCTAGCATGCTACTTACTGCTCACATTCTGAGTGAGGAAAATGATCATTTTTACGTTGATGTACATAAGGTATGTCCTTTTATTTGGCACAATGTGATCATGTCTTTTCTTAAGCACAAAAAATAAAAAAAATGACTTGTCAGAAGAATTTGTATGCAGAACATGAAGCTGCTTGTTAAAAAAAGTCTTTTATTAGTTTTGATGTCCCACTGTTTAATAAAAAGCTTTTATTTCTTACACACTTCTTGTCTCAATCTCCAAGGACAAAGCCCTCGTTCCTCAGTTAAATTTCACTTATGGATGCATGTTTGTGGTTTTGCACATTTTTTCTTGTTTAAGTGCATCTTAAAGGTGAGAATAAATTGTGTACTCTTGACACACACACTAAGTCCTGTTTGAGAATCACTGCTCAAAATACAAATTTTGCCATCTCAGAGTTGCCTACCCATCTCAATTCAGTAACACAGTAAGACTAGAAGAACAAGCTACTATTCTCATATGACAGATGGGAAACAAGGCAGATGCAACATGAATTACTCAAGAACACCTGAACAGCTTGAGCCAGAACAGACTGCCAGTTCCCCATCACATGCTTGTGCCTCCAGAGATGTGTGAGCACGTCTAACAGCAAGGGAAGAACACTGGCAGCTGATAAATCCTCAGTCCAGCTCCTAATCAAGCACTTGGACAGGCAGGGCTGGGCACAGTGCATTGCACCAAATGAAAATACAATTCCTTTAACTGCAGAATGACTGCAAGGTAGGTGTCACAGTACCTTTTCCTCGAGTTACTCATCCCATCGCTGACCCTGCCAAGCTCACTCTGTGACACCAGCGGTAGGAGGTTAATGGCAATTGCTCCCTGACTTTCATCTTCATCCAGATTATATAGGGACTTCACTGGGAACAAGAAGGAACTGCAAGGAAAGACAGACAAGCTCAGTTGAAAGAGTAACCACGTTGACACACTCCTTTCTCAGTGACGGAAACATTACAAATACTTAAGCCAGTGTTCAGCATACCCATCCACTGTGGGGCTGAGGTCCACCACAAAGTCAGTGGGAAAATCCTCCACCAAGCTCTTCCAAAACTCATCCTACAGAGAAAGGAAAAAACATGCTCAACAAAAGGGCTCAGTAAAGCAAGCTGTGACAACAGCAGCGGAAAAGGCAGAAGGCCAAGCAGAAGTACCCTGGAACAGTCACAGTGAAGAAATCCACTGCCGGCAAGGAGAGTCAAAGCCTGACTTTAGAGACACAGCCAGGACACGTTACCAAGCACACAACCAACCTCTTCCCTGCTCTTTGGACTTGGGCTTGTCTACCAGCTCCAGTGCTGCAGAGGCAGAGCAGCTGGCTGGAAGAGAGAAGCAGCCATGGGAAGTTCTCTGACCTAAGAGCTGATCATCAAGATGAAAGGGCCATAAAGTGCTGGCAGAGTTTTTTTTTTCCCACACAATGTATCCTATGCACTTCACATGCAACAGGGCTAGCAACAACTAAGGGAGAATGAAGGTAATAGGTGTGACAGAGTCTGTGCAATGAAAAATAAAAATCTCTGCACAGAAGTTCCAAGAAAAACTTCAACTTCTGCCAGCCTTGCTAGAAGGAAAAGCCCTCTTTATATCTTTTGCTTTTCCTCCATGGAGCACCCAGCTGCATCTCAGGTTTTCAGGCTTTTCTAGCCCTAGTGCACGTGCAGGGCTCTTCTGGGCCCCAGGATGATTTGCCAACCCCTTGGCAGGCACAGCACACACACACACACACACACACACACACACACACACACACACAAAAATGATTCCAGCAAGAAAGAGCCCCTGCTCTTCCTATTACCAGGAATCTTCACTGTGACTCCTCCAAGTTCCTAGGTGTCAGACAGCCTTAATTGTCCAACCGGAAGCCAATTCTGATATGAAGTTTAAGGTTCTTTCAGGTTCTACCTTTGTCTACGAATATCAAAAGCCTACTCTGAAATGTCATTTAATTTCCTTTAAAAGGTTTCCTTCCTTCCTGCTGTCATATCAAAGTTCACATACAGGAAACTGTTAAAGCACAATGAGGAATCTGCCAGAAAGAAATGAAATCTGGTCAACCTCTTACAGCAACCTTAAGCATGTCTACAACGAAGAAACAGTTCTCAGACTGGAGGGAAATCCTCAAATTGACTCTGCCCTGCCCACATTTAAAAAATATCACGTTTCTGAAGAATACATGCAAGTGATTAAGATCAAATACTCTGCAATATACCAGTAGCTGCAGGTCCAAATTTCCCTTCTGCTTCTCAATCAAATTGGCAAGTTCATCGTAGTAGAGAGCCAGGACCTCTGGTGTTTGCTCACAGCAGAAGCCAACAAGGTCCAGCAACGTAGAAAGCTGAAAGGAGTGAACAGTGTGCAGAATAGGTAAAATAAACAGACACAACCCAAGCTTTTACCTTAACTCCTTCTCCTTTTTACATTAATTTACTCTGAAGCACATTCAAAGCTTCAGCTCTAGGGTAACAGCCCATGGTTTTGCAGAGATGCAGCTTATAGAAGGTCTTTCAAGGACCTGGCACTGCTCCACCATGCAATAATGCAAAAGAAATTGTCCTGTTTCTTTCCTTTGTATCTGAAATAATGTCTGGATAGAAGACTTTCACTAGATGGCTGCAGTACTGCTTTAGTACAGTAGTACTTAATATAGACCTTGGTTTCTCCCAAACCATTTTTAATAGATTCTTGGCTCTGTAGTTAACGTACAAGCTTCTCAAGCCAAGTAAAGCTGTTTGCCAGACGCACATAGTGCTTTACCTGAGACTGTGTCTTCAGTCACATCCTCCTGCTGACCTTCCTCCTCCCTCTCCCCCATGCTGCCCCAGTATGCACCCTTTCTTGGTACCCACCTGCCCATCACGCTCAATGTTCAGCTCAGGTCTCTCCAGGGAAACACCATCTCCTTCATTTCTGAAAGCAATTGAAAACCTTGCTGAAGAGACGGCAAAACCCATCACACAGAGAAACTCTCTCCATAAGCTGGAGAGTTACACATGAAAAATGACACACTTTGGAACGTTGTTAGGAAAAAGCTTGCTGCTGTCTGGCTCCTTTGGGACAAGACTCAATGTCATTTTCAAGGATATGCTTCTTCTGACCTGTTAAAGCCTGAGCCCTCTGGTCACCCACTCTTCTGAAGACCGTGTAGCCTCACCTTACCATGAGCCTAATATCTGCAACTGTACGTGCTGCCAACTATTCAAATTCCTGCTGCTTACTTGCAGGGTTCAGAAGGGTAGTTGTTTTATATGATAACAGGGCTTTAGAGCATCTCCAAACTGTTCCTGAGGAAATCAGACAGGATGCCAGTAAGGTACACAAAGATCCAGTGCACCACAAAGACACTTCAAGTGCCAGCAGACAGATTTTCCCCAGGCTCCTGCATTGGTCTTGGAGTGGGAAGGAATTTCACTCCACCTGCTGAGGTCATTTGTGTGCATTTTACCTGGCAAATTCCTGGCTAAAGAAGGTTGCTTGATGCTCTGATGACCCTCATTCTTCTGGTTGGTTTTTTTTTTTTTTTTTTGGCTGTAGTCTCCATTTTAGGATTTTCTAAACCTATTCTTGAAATAACTATTTTAGCACTTCCTGCTTAGACTTAAACCAGCGCCTCTCAATTAGCAAGTCTGATACCAGTGCTATGGGAGCAACCATAAGGAAATCCACTGACTCGGGGCCTGCAGCTAAGAGGGGCTTTCCTCTTCATGTATTAAACAGCAAAAGCATTTCATTAACAAGTGAAAAATCAGCAAGCTACGTCATGCTTCCAAACACCACTCAAATGTTTTTTTTCCAAGCTCTTGAACTTTTATCTCAGTTCTTAACAGGAGTTTGCCTGGTTCATCAACACTGTTTAGAAATTATTTATGCAGTACATTGGAAATTGTCATGCCAATACTCAACACAGCAGTAACAGTTTTTCTTCTTGCTTCCCCTTTAGATTTCCTTGTACTGAAACACAGAATGCATTAGGTTATTCAGCCTTAGTTTCAGGAGTTGATCTGTATTCAGTCTAGCAGTGTTCAATTTTTTTTTCCCCAAGCACTAGGTCCTGTTGGTGTCAATCAAGGCCTCCATGTATAAGCACTAACATGAAATTCAGGATGCCTTCAGGATTTGCAGCAGAGAGCAGTATTAAACAGGTTGCTACACCAAACACTGCAGTTTGCAGGTAAGAGTTGAATTATTGGATTTGACCAAGATGTGCCTGAGCTAGAAGGCAATGCCTTCCCTGCCATTTTCCCTACCTTCTTTGTCCCACTCCAGCTTGTCTTAAGGCATGTTAAATTCACCTTTGTACATTTTTTCTCACCTTTTCAATGCCACACTGCCTATCATGGTAACAGCACCAATAATCCCCATTTGTTTGTGGTTTGGAACAGTGCTGGAGAGCCACTTTCTGATCACCATGTGCATATCATCCTAAAAAGAAAGACACAGTCTACATCACCATGGGGGTACTTGCATGCATCACTCCCTTCTACCAGCATCTTCACCTGAGGTCATCTCCTAAGGCTGCACAGAGGCTACAGGTGGCTCAGGGATGGAACAGTTTTTGTTGAAGGTCCAGAGAGAGCTCTAGGGAACAGCACCTGAGATTAAGACATCGCTCATGCTGCCTCCCTTATCCCCTGGGTGTGGGAAAGCACGTCTGCACAATCATAATGGTTTCCCTGCAGCAGCTCCATAAACACACAGCAGCTTTATTTTAACAGCTATACTAAAGCAGCTGATCAGCTGCACTTTCCCTAAATGGGCACAGGCTGCTTTGAAGAAGTCTGGAAGTCTGGACTGCTAAAGATAGACTAAGAGGTCTCCTGACACTGAGAGCATGCAGCACCCCTGTTCTAAGGAGGAGCATTTTCAGCCTGAAACAGAGCACGTGAGATAACTCAGAAGCAGCTTCATAAAAGCAACAAAGATCTCATAGGCCACCAGAAAATTTTATGGGATCAGAAAAGCCCTGGTTGCCTTGATGCTTATGAAATGGCCATATGGGTTCTGCAAAGGAAGGGGTTGGCCCATACAGAGATCTTCAGGGATCGAGAGCTCCCCAAAACTGAGGAGAGCAGCTCAGAAAGGAGGCAAAGCTCCCGTACAACTGGGAATTTTGGCAGTGAAGAGCTCCATCTTAACACGAAGACCCAAAATGACAACAAACATGCCGTGTGCCACAGACCAATCAGGAAGATCAAGGAAGTTTTCCTTCACAGTCTCAAGCATTTGCAACCACACAACTTGGAGGGACTCAAAGAAAAACAAATAGTTATTGTTATATATACATAAAATATATAATATATAATAATAACTTCTAAGAGCTCAGCTTTAAGAATGGGAAGATTTTAAACTTAGACAATTCTATTGCAAAACAAATGCCTTTGAAATATTCCTTTATCTTTATTTGGTCAGTCTTGTTCAAGGAGTGAGAAACAAGAGACACAAAAGGTGTGAAGCCCACCACTTTGCAGCAGTCCTCTCCTCTGCGTAGTTTAGCTCAGACAGGACAAAGACACTCAAGTTAGCAGACCTACAAACACTAAGCACTGAACCAAGACAAGCATCTTGGAGAAAGAAATGGAACTATGCTTTCTGAATACTTCCAGTTGATCGGGAAACCAAGTCTGAGAAAGAGGCCACTAGGTTTACACTTCTGCACATCTCCAGGGCTTGGCTAGACAAAGCTGACCTCATGCTGGCAACAGTCTCTCTTCGACTGAGAGGTTAGATTAGAGACTGCCAATGGTCTCCTTCCACCAACATTTCCATCAACTCTACTGTTCGTAGACACGAAAGAAGAGGGCCTTTCCAGGGAAGCTATGAGGTATACAGTCTCTGTGGTGAGCACTTGCTATACAGGACAGGAAAGTTAGGAAAGTCTGGAGCTGCAGCCTAGCTTGCAATCAGTTACAGCCTTAAGCTGAAGGACATCTTGACACCAACTGCTTCTCATAAATGAGGCTACTATTTGTACAACACAACCACTACAACTTAGCCTAGCTGAAAGAACCAGGGCACAGCTGGACTCCTTTCTGTTGTGTCCCTGCTTACCTGAATATAACTTCCTTCTTGTCTCTGGCTGAAGGCGAGTGTGCTGAGAATGTAGAAAAGCTTCCGGATCTGGCAGGGATTCAGCTTCTGTGTAGAGTCTAAAATGGTCTGTAAGAGAGAAGCCACAAACTCAGATATGTCAAGAAATCCTTTCCAGATTCCAACAACTGTCAACCACAGGGAAGCCAATTAAATTTACCCTTTTTGTACACTGAGGAAAAATCTCCTTTGAAATTAAGTAAACGCAAATGCAGAGCTATTGCTCTGCTCTTAATTCTTACAGATCATTCTATCAGAAACTGAATGGGGAGAACAATCTGGCCACTACAAGCACTTTGGGAGTGCTCCAATCCCACTAGTGACAGCTGTTTAGCTTCTATCTTCTTCACAGCATTCAAAATATTCAACAAAACGAACACGTGAATTTGCTAATATTTCCAACATAAGCCCTGCAACAACCAAGCCTTTAAGAACTTTTAGGCTACAGTTTCTGTGCTGACATCCTCAGGGTATTTCTTCTTCCTAGTGCTTCAGTGGAAACAGTCCAACTATTGCCCAGAGCACTATTGGCTTTTCTACCACTGAAAAAGCATTTTGCTAACATTTTTTTCCTACAATTGGCCAACCTTGGGCAGGATTTAGAAGAAGGCATTGAGTTTGACAAGGGCAACTATTTGTGAGTTCTTGATTCCTAAGAATGAGTATTTTTCTCCCTCCCTATAGGGACTTTCTTCTTTACAGCTTTAGGAAAAATCTTTTCCTATCCTTGCCAAGAGTTTTGTTTTATGATTCAAACACTGGCTAAGGAACTGTCAATCAGCATGGCACAAGAGGCAGTCCACAAAGGTGGCAGGTTTTTGACATATATTTGGGATAGCTGATGTTAATAAATTTAAACCTAGAAATCACTTTCCTTCTGTCACAGAAGTCATTCCACACCTGCAATGTACGTGTCCTCCATTTAGAGGGAAGGGTAACTTTTTTTTTCTCCTTTTTCCAGTCCAATTTCCACTTTCAAAAATTCACAGCCTAACCTTACAGCTCACTCTTCCATAGCAGATCCCTTTTCGTCCTGACCGCTGCATTTCTCAGAACAGCTTTACAGATATAGGATGTTCCATTAAGGATACTTTTGAACAGTACAGACCCATTCTGGACCTGGGGCAGAGAGGTGTAAGGGCCCTGACGTGCATCATGCCCACAGACCTGCACCTACCTTCACGAAGGTGGCATAGCGCAGCAGCAGGGACGTGTGTAGAATCACCAAATCAGTGAGGACGTCCAGAGAAATATCCAGCTCTGTTTCATTTCCACTGCACACGTGAGTGACCAAAGCACTCACCACCTCCTGAGGAAACACCCCCAAAAGAAACTGTAATGACATATCAGCAGGAAAACGTCTGCCCTGTTCTACTTACATAAAATATATTGATCGAGTACAAATAACCATCCTGAAACACAACCTTATGATTCTAACTCCCTTCTCAGTTTACTTTTTCATGCCAGATATCCACAATATTGGCTTTGTCCTTCAGCATGAATTTTATTCTGTTCAAAAAGCTCTCACGACTTCATAAAGCCTTTCTTCACCATTTTTTCCTGCCTGCTTGCCAGCACTCCTGCAGCTTGTGCTCTTTGCTACTACCACCATTTTTGCTTCCAAAAAGAAAAAAAAAAAAGCTCTTTCTATTGGCCTCACTTCACTTGGCTTCTGGACACTGGTGCCTCTGCAATCCCATTCACTGTCTGGGGCTCTGGGACTTTCCTACATCACTAGCTGCTAACACAGACATCCTCTTCTGAAATTTGTCGCATCTCAAAATATCACTAAGCTTGCTGCAGATGACATTGCACATCTCCCTGTCTCAAGTTTTTCTCAGCTGTGTATTTGTTAAGTTTGCTGTATCACGTAATACAGATGCAAGATTGGAAACAGCCTTTATTATAAATACTGTCCCAAAAAAGTGCAAATGTATTCAAGAACTTGTGCAGAGCTGTCTTCAGTCCCCAAATTTTCTGATGTCAGCATGTCTGTAGGAACTCATACTCCAAGTCTGGCCTGTAATTATTTTGGAGTACGTAGAAGGAATTAAAGTTGGTCAGAGCTCTGAGGGGAATCTGTGTAAACTTTTCCATCACAATAAGTTCTCAAAGGAAAGCGTATCAACATGAACCATAAGNAGGGGTCATTTTTTTTTTTTTTTTTTTTTTTTTTAAATAGAAGAGGCTCAAAGTATTTAAGATAGAATAGAAATAAGAATTTATGAACAAATCTCCTCTGTGATACTGGGGTCCAGTCTTGGCTTTCAGCTTACAGCTCAGTCAACCTGTTTGCTTGCTGAATTGCATGAAGAACAGGACAATCCCCTCTGTTCCATATTTTTTTTGTATTCTTTAGTTTGTCACTTCTGAGACCTGCCTATTTCCTCCTTGCTCCTCAGCAGACTCCGTGCCTGAGTCACCTGCAACTTAGAGCCTTGTGATGATTTTCTTGGCATACTGTACAGCACAGACCTCTCTCAAAGGCTTTGAGCTGCCCTAAATCCCCTCTCCTGAAGGATGAGGGCGTACATTCTATACCAAAGTGCGAGGAAACAAATAAAACAAATGCCATCCATCACGCTATACCTGCTGGCAGTAAGAGTCAAAGACTGCAAAAGCTTGTTTGTACATGCAGCTGCCAAAGGAGACTATGGCTGGGTGTGCAGAGTGTAGAAATGTCTGAGCAAGGGCCAGAATCGAAGGGAAGAAGTCCTTGATAACCTGAAAAACAGAAACACAGACAATGTGCTACAGCTCATCCCAAAAGCTTTGTCTAGGTTAGTAAGTGTTGTCTTCTCTGGCTGTCCTGTCCAAGACAAATGGGCAACAGGAGTAGATAAGGCAGACCAGAATGGGTTTCTCTAACCTTGCCCACACAAAGAATTTACAGATTGGTTAAGGCAATCAGCAGAGCTCACAGCAGCACATCCCTTATCGGTGACACCACTGAAGTCACTTCACAGCAAAGCACTGCTCATCAAAAGCCATGGGACAGACGTGCTCTTGGCACTACTTTAACAGAAGGATTCTGCCACATCAAAGTATGCAGAAAAATCTAAACTATATTTTAAAGTTAGCCTAATCTCTCAAAGTAACTTTGAACAAGCTCTTACTCGTGTAAAGTGGCCTCATCTGCTTTAACTTACTCGGAAAAGGTAGTTAAACTAAAATTGAATTAAAATATTGTGGGAGATAACAGCATGTCAGAAACAAGCAGTAGAGATCTTAGGTTTATAACAAAGGCTGAGAGGTTTTGCACCAAAACTGTTCTCTTAAAAACGAAAAAAATCACATGACAGTTCCAACAGAGGACAAGTGCCTTGGGAGATTGATTAGTGACCAAAAAACTTCAGAAGTAGACACAATGGAGTACAGGGTTAAATCATCATCTGACAAGATATTTGAGGGATTTAGGAGAAGAGGGGTCCCAACACAGAACCAGCACTGACCATTGAATGATTTTGGAAGGCGTTCTGCATCAGCTGTTCTGGAATGCAGCCCAGTTGAATTTTGCTCCTCAGCACCTTCTCAGCTTGCTTCCTGTTCTTGCTGTTTGTGGAATGGATTAGCAGCAAAACTATCAGATCCAGAACCTTTTTGAAGAAGTAGCCACCAATCATTATGCTGAAAACATGAAACAGCTATATACTGTATACAGCTACATACTTCGAAATCAAAACTAAGAAGAAAATCAAGAGCTCAGAAAGGCCCTAAGAGCCACAACTATAGAAGTCAGTCCAACAAGACAGATCTGAGCTCTGTCCCTTGACATTTAGAAGGGATGAACTAAGGGTTACAACAAAATGGATGGCTGCTATAGTGGGAACAAGTCAGATACCATCAGAACCACCAATGTAACATCACTGGCAGATTCTCCACTTAGAAAAATCTCTCCATCTATGCCCATAAAGAGCCATGAGAACCACCAGAAGAGGACACTCACAAAGATATGTACAGAGTCAGAAGTATTACCTTGTGGTCAGATACAGATGTGCTGTTCTCAATAGCCTAAGAGCAAAAAACAAGAAAGCTGTTACATTACAATACTACATTTTAAAACCATGAGTGTTATATGAAGACAAATCAAGAAAGGCAGACACCAAAAGAAATACTGCTCAAGTGTACGACTGTCAAGCACCCTAAAGCTTTATAAAATTCAGTCTCAACATAGGGGTAAACATTTCTGTTCTCTTGCTGATAGCAAAAATGATTATTTTTTCCACTAGATTTTCTCATAAACATGTAGAGCTAAGTTTACCCTTCACTTCAAATGTGAGGTCTATACAGAGGAGCCCAGTGGCCACCTTGCAAGCACTGTGAAATCAGTAAATGAATAAGAGAGCAGACTCCTGGGAAAGCAGTAATTTGGAACAGAATGGAATCCGTAATACGAAAGGCTAACATTCATCTTCTGATATCACATCTGATTACAAGAAAGATGAAGCTCAACCTAGGAGCTGCATGCTTCAGCCCTTGTTTCCTTACATAATTCATCTTACCTTAAGCCAAGCTTCAGAGACATCCTTCTGGAATCTTACAGCTAGTTTGATCACATCAAAAAGTACCTTCACGCAATTCTGGCTGGTGGTTACTTGGCTCATGGCAGAGCTGGAAATGGTCAGAAAAGATGACTCAGACCTTGTAAATATTATAGTAAAAGGAATAAGGTAGCCTAGAAATCACAGCAGTTACGTAAAGCAGCAATTCTCTAGAGGGAATTCTTTGGCAAGGACAGGGAGTTTAAGAAGAGGGTGGAAGCAGAGATCACAGGACCAGAAGACATTTTAGTGGAAACTTAAAAAGAAGAATTGGCAGCAAGCAACATGATTACAAGTGGAGCCACGTACTCTCATGCAGACATGGATGCAGATGGCTTCTTTCCTTTTTCTCTGACTTTGGCCAAAGAATGTAGGCTTTGCACATGGCACTGTCAATACATAAGTGTAGAAAGCCAGAAGGAAAAAAAACAGGGGCGGAGAGAAGCTGGGAAGGATGGTGAACTAAGGTGAGCATTTTTGCTTTACAGTGAAACATGCTAGCCCATTGTCTGTGGAGCCTGAGGGAGGATAGAAGGGGTCACAGAAGGGCTCCAAGCTGCTCAGAACAAGAAAATAAATCCCAGTTGCCAATTCAGCCTCTGGAGTTGCAACCAAGAATGACAGAAAGATTTTCTTTCCCAGTAGATTTATTCTCTGATATCTGATATCTCAAGCCAGGACTGTTCATCCACCTTCATTCAGCCAACCCAGAACTACATGCATTGCAGGGGAAGCTGGCTGGACAAGGACTGACAAACGTGTTACACTAGCACAAAGCAGAAGAAATAAAAGTATCAGCACCTTTACTTAGGACAAACTAGGCTGTATGTAACTAGGTGTGCCTCAGAGACCAGAGGAAGAAGAGATGAAGTCCTCTTGTCCCATCTCACCACTGCAGTCACATAAATATACTCAGGTACCTGGCCTGGACTTGGCTTTTAAGCTTCTTCTGGGAAGCTAGGATCTGCAGTGGGAGAACACACGATGACAAATCCAAGTTCTTCCGAAGATCTGAAATCACCTGTAAAACACAAATCATTCTAACACATGAGGGAGAAACAAAAAAGGCTAAGGAAAAAACAATCGCTCAGAATAACCCTAGAACTGCAAATCAAATACTCACATATTATTTAAAAAAAAAAAACAACAAAAAAAAAACCATGCTCAACAGTTCAGCAAGGTTGGCTCAACAAAACACATCTGATTCATTTTAAAGATATTCTGGGTATGCTTCCTTTGATAAATCAACTTCAAAAATAGAGGAATCTTGCAGCTGAGAAGAACAACAATAGTCTTCCAAACAAAAGAACCACCTTTTTGGGAATGTTTCCAAAACAGTATTTAGAACAGAATTCAGTGCAGAAAACAAGAAGAGAATTACCAAGTTGCAATCCCATGTCTGTTGGATACTTCAAGAACTTAGAAACCTTACAAGATCTATACAGGGAAAATTCTTAGATTAAATTCAAAGGTTTAAGTTCACCACAAAAATAGTTTTTCAGCCTAGAAGTTTAAATAAGCATAATTTCATAATGTTCACACTGAAAAAAAGATCACAAATTCTACAAACGAGAAAAATCTGCAATAGCTAGCATAAAGGTGTGGATTTCAATTTTCATGCCTGAAGGCATAACCAAATCCATGTCAAAGGACAGATACTTTCTACACATGCTTTGATCCTTGGCAATATTGAAAACATTACGTGGATTAAAGCATAGATCTCTGTATGAAGGAATTAGCCTTTGTTAAAATATGCAGGGGACTACAAAACTTATTGGTCTTTGGTGTAGATAATACTGTACCTCTACTGCATCTGCAGCCTTGACATTATGGAGGATGAATTTTACCACAACAGGCAAATCTTCCAGTTTTACAGAAGGCACAATGGCCATAGCAGACTGCCGCACCTGAGGGGAGAGCAGCACTGGATTAGCTGTACGAACCTGGTTCATGGAAACATAGATCAGGATGGAGGGAAGGGATCTGTGGAGATCTCTACTGCAGCCTTCTGCTCAGAGCAGGAATATCACCAGAACTAGATCAGATTAGCCTTGGCTTTGCTAAATCTTGAAGATCTTCCCCACTCCCTGCTGCCATCTCTTTGATAATGAATGTTGGTGCTGCAGACCCTAACCCATTTCCCAGGTGTCCAAACTGAACCTCCTAAGCTGTAACTTGCAGCTGCTGCCCCTTATCCTATCACCTGGCACTGCCAAGAAGAGCTCAGCACCATCATTTTTAACTGGCTTTCAAAAGGGACAAATACAGAATAGTCTAGCACTTCACATAGTGCTAGCCTTTGGGGATTATGTAAAACAGAACTCAAAGCACTCAAATGAACCAATGTTACTCCATTCACAAGAAGCCTAACTGCAAGAAGTATAAGAATCCAGCAAGTCCAGAAGACCCAAGGCACAAGATCTCCTGCAGAGAAGAACTATGATCACACGATGATTTAATCAGCAGCCTGACTTTACTCAGAACACAGCTGGCTAGTATGGTCACTGCACCCCAGAGAAAGAAACTGACATTTACTGAAGCAAGACAAAATGCATTTTCTAAAACAGTTCTGTCTGAAACTTTTGAATGGATATTTTAACAGCCAGAGTTTGCTGGTCAGTGACTCTCCCATGAATGTTTCCAAAACCAGTTTTACTTTCCCTGACTCCTTTCCAATTGCAGCTAACTCAGGACTTTTGAAGGCCTACAAGGTGTCAGCTTTAGCAAAAGACTTTGAATGACCCAACAGCTCTCACTGTCATGTTGCTGTCAGGGGCTGGGTTCTGCTTGACTGCTCAGTAGAAGCTCTTACCTCAGCCAGAAGCTCTGTGTCAAGATCCAAACGAGAAAGAGCATCCAGAATTGGAACTGTTAGCCGCCTGCCCTGTTTCAGTAAGCAGCTGATGTGCAAGGAAAAGAAAATAAATTATCCTCCTAACAAAACCATGAATTGATCTTTAGTCAATTGTAAGACCCCAGTAGTTTGTGGTCACTGCAAAGATCTCTGAAAACAGAGAACATATAGCACTGACATTATAGCAACCTTGTTCCTTAAATTATCACTCTGAACACAATGAATTATCATTTTGTGGTTTGTGTTTAAACACCATTGTGAACTTCATTTTCCTGAAATTCATGTGATCATTCCTGGCAGCCATCTACGTGTATAAGAAACTTTCTCAATTGAGTTCTGCTGGAATTATGTTAGGTGACAAATGTAATTTTCTGCTTCTTGATAATTCTATTTCCACTCCCTAATTCATAACAACAAGCAATGAGTACTTCACCACACCAGACATGGGTAGGGGCTACTAAGATTATGCAAATAAATCTGCCTTGCTGCTACCCTTTAGATTCTCAACTTCACAAAAATCAAAATAGAGAAATCAGAACTCTGAGGAGCTTCGTTAGCATAAAAATTTTAATTGTATGGAGATTTTTTTTTTTTCCTATTGAAAGCAAGAAAGAAGCAGGGGGAGGGAAAAAGAAACAGCTGTACCTGAGCTCTCTGGCAACTTCACTTTGCTGGGAATCCTCCAGGATCTCAGGTAAACTCGTGATAATATCATGCTGGATTGGTACAGGAGACACACTAAGCATCTCCATTAACTTCTTGACAAGATCCTACAGAGAAAAGGAACACTTGTAAAACAGATGAGTCTGACCAGCAGCAAGTGCTTTGTTAGAATGACTATATTGTGCACAAAAGATCACTCAGAAAGTCATTTATTTGGATTTGAGCCAACTGTCTCTTAACTCATGGTCCTGTTGAGGCAGTGAATCACAGCACTTGCAGGAATAACAGCACTTTACAGGTAGGACACATATCTTGCTGAGTGAAGGAAATAGGAAAGCAAGCTTCCTAGTGTTTAGCATGAGACTCCCCTTAGTAACAGCCCTTCAGTACAGTATAACTCATAGAGCTGCTGAGGTAGAAAGGGAAAGAAACAAACCAAAGCCAGAACGGAGAATTCCCTTCCAGATGCTTGCAAGTATCCAGTATCTCTTGTTAAAATTAAACAACAGGAGACTGTAACTTCCTGCCAGCAACTGCTTCAAAAATGTGGATATGTATGTACAGATGCAAATTTATAAAAAAAAAAAATATGAAAAAGGAGGCTTAGAGCAAGAAAAAAGGAAAATGAAAAGACGTTCAAAAGTCACTGAAAGAAAGATCACAAACAAGAATGACCTTCAGGATGTGAATATGGAAACATCTGTTCCATTAGCATCAAAATTGACCTCATCCCACCTGAGAGGTGCTCCAGAAGTTGACTGGAAAAGCATGCAGGTGATTGAGCCATCAGGACCCACCTGGCTGTCCAGAAGGCTCTCAAGCCATTTGAACTGGTTGACAATGAGCCGAGGGAAGTTTGTTCCAAAGGTACCCACACTGAAACAGCAGAAGTGAAACACAGGAGAGTCAGATCCAGAGACAGACCAAAAAGCTTTGCTGCTGCTCAGCAAGACCATGAAAAGCAATTCCTATTAATCAACTATTAAAACTGCATTATGGAAATGTATTTTTTAATAGATGAAAGAACCCTCCCCTCTTACTTGCTGTACACACAGACCAGGGATACAACCAACCTGTTGCAGAACACCACCAGCAACAACATCCTAATTACAGCACAAAAAATGAATCAGTGTGCCCTCACTTCAGATCTCCTTGTGCTACTGCTGTAAGAGTGGCTACACTAGCTTAGCCTCCACCTCCCTTGAGCCCAGTGTCCTACTGAAAATGTACCATTTCTTTCTTTGTTTCCATTTTTAACTGGTCATTAATACAGGAAAAAAAACTTGTCACAGAGCTCCACAGGAGACGAGTGTAATGACATTCCTGAGTCTGTAAGAATTTTAAACAAAAAGGGTTCACAGCACCATCACAGCTTATCACTTTTACATCCAAGATCCTTTAGAGCACTCGAGCAAAAGCAATCCAGCCCCTCCTGCTGTTTGTTCGTGTTAAACTCTCCTCTAGGGAGATTTCAGTGCAAGACAATTTCTCAGACCCAGTCTCTGTACAACATTTGTATCCTGCTTGACACTGGGCACCAGACAAAAACTGTTACAATAGCCTCAGCTTCTTATCCCTTAACCTGCTCCACTCACTCTGTAGCAAGCTTTTTGCCTCCAAGGCAACTGAAAAAGAAGTAAGTCGTTCAAGACTCTCCAGTGCTGTGCCTCGAGATCTCCCACTCATCTGTAGTGTTCTACACTCAAAAAACAACAGGTGCTTTTTCTGTTTTCCTTGTTTGAATACAAAATGCATTCTTAAAAGAAGGTCTGTTTGCATCTAATAGCTATAAAAAACCTTGCCAGCCACTTTAACCTTGGTTAAATACTGGGACACCTCACAGTCCCTTCTGCTGAGATACTTCCAGAGTTTGTGCCAACAGCTAACAACAGCACAGTGAATAATGAGGTATGTCTGTCTGTCACCTTCTGTCAGTTTGTCTTCTGCTGTGTGCACCCACAACTTTAAAGGTATGGTACCCTACAGATGATGTTACACATACATGAATAATACCTTAAAAACAGCGGCACAGGCATCCATTCAGTTCAATTTGAAATAACAAATAGCAATATAGTTACATTCAAACAGGTGGTGGTTGTTCAAACGAAGAAGTTTCATTTCAAGATAGAGGGAGAACAGTCTGTACTCACACATCAAAAAAGAACTTGGGGATCTTTTCCAACAGCAGCGTTATGACAGCAGGCTAGAAGCGAGGCAAGAAGACAGCGTTGGGATGCTGGTTTACTGCTTGTGCTGTGGCACTGCTATGAAAACGAACCTCTCACAAAAGGTGAAGCATGCACAGAGAATAAAAGGCTCAAAATGGCATGGAAAATACGTGTTGTGTAAGAAATCTCTTCCCTGATGCCAGAAAGGAGGCACCCAGCCTGAAAGCTGAAAAACAAAACTGCAAGCTATCCATGTAATCTAACAGCAGCAGAGCACATGGCCAGGATTTATAATTACCCTGGGCCAAACTGGGCTCTGTTTCTCAGCCCCAGCTGAGTTGCTTTTCACCACATGGGAACCCAAAGCAATGTCTTCAGACTGGTTTGAGAACTGCCCACACACTTTTGCCATCTTCTTTGCACATCTGATCCCTTCCCCCTTTAATCCTGGCCCAACTGCAATTTGGAAAAAAAATGTATTTAAGGGAAGAACTTTTCAAAACATTTTAGGAGAGTTTAAATCTACAGCTGTTCTCAGGTTCCTCACGCCTTGGTGAGAAGGGAAAAGACAGAAGGGGATGAAAAGACACCTATACTCTTATTGCTCTGACATTTCTTGTACATGGACCAGTTTGTACGCTCATTTTCCCCTTTCTTGCCCCAGGACAAGGTAGAGGAAAAAACAAGCCAGGACTTTCTCTCTTCTACATCTGCCACTAGCAGCCACAGGAAAGGAAGATGACTGATAGAAGATCCAAGTGAAATGGGCTCTCTGCTATGTCCAAGGAAGTCTTGGAAAAGCCTCTGTCCTTTCAAATGGATTGGCTCCATGCAAGGCTTCTTCAGGACTGTAATTCAAATCATTAAAATTTTTTGGTTGGAAGGGAACTTTGGAGATCTCTGGTCCAGCCCTCTGCTCAGAACAGGGCTAACCACCAAGGTTAGGTCAGGCTGCTCAGCGTCTTGAGCATTTTTAAGCACCTCCAAGTTTTAAAATCATTCTGCAGAGTAGAAGTGGTTAAATCCTATCAGGATTTCCTATGTTTAACTTGACTGTCACCTCTCATCCTGCTCTGTCCACCTTTGAGAAGACTCTGGCTCTGTTTTCTCTACACCAAGTAACTAGATAGTTACAGACCACAAGGTCTCCCTTAACATTCTCTTCCTAAGACCAAACAAAGCCAGTTCCCTCTGTCTCTTCTGATATCCCACGTGCTCCAGGCACTGAGCATCTCTGAGTCCCTAAAGCAACAAGGAATTGGACACTTTTTCAGATGCAGCCTCATCTGCCTCACCAGTTCTACTAACCCTCCCCTTACGTAAGCAAGAGGATCCCTACCCAAATGAACACCACCACAAAGAGCAACCTAAGATGTACGTACCTGTAAGGTCTTAATTCCAAGCAGCAGTTTAATGAGGCTTTCACAATATGAGTGCACAAGAGTCCTGCAAGGTGAAAGTTTTTACTACAACTGCAGTGGAGTCACGTGAGGAGAGCAGACTAACTCTTCTCATTACTTCTTTTTTTTAATATATATATCAAAATCAGCCCCAAGCCCAAGAGATAGTACATTAGGAATATATACTTGTTACTAGACAACTGCAGGGAAAATACATTTCCAGGATTTCTAAGCACAAAATTCTTTTACAAGTAAAAAATGAAAGTCAGTGGCTACATTTTAACAAATTTCAATTATAACCATCTCAATTATATTTTCAGTGTAAATTTCCAGTGTTTTAAAATACATGAAATCCTAAAAAGTGAAGGCATTAAATGAAAAAAATCATAACATGTAAATGTTGGCGTAACATTCACAGTCTCCATGTGGCCACAGGAAGGAGGAATAACTGGAAACAGACCAGACAGCTCGTATTTAACTACCAGGGTCACCAAAATCCAGAATTAGAAATTCCAAGACTACGTTGTTATTGAAGCTCAGCCCTTCAAAAGGGCTTCCAAAGCCATCCAGCCTAAGCCATACCAGAGAAGTACGGTAACTACAGACATACAAAATATATATTAAAAAAAAATTTCCACTATGTTTATATCAGCTTTCTCTCTACAACACTAGCTGAGCTGGAAATGCAGAGTGTCTGGTTAAGCAGTAGCTCCAGGAAAAAATGTCAAAACAGTTGACCTTCCCCAGCCATGTTAGTTTTCTTCTGGTATTTGGATCTCGCTGTTAAATGCCAGGGGGCCCAACACGTGTCACAGGCAGCTAGTAAGTTCTGTGACTTACCACTTAAAATTACTGCTGCTGAATAGGGATGTATTATACTAGCCAGTTTTGCATAAGACACAGATCTTGTCATGTATCAGCTGGAGCTACAGCCTCTCCCTCCACTCAGCTCAATGTGATATGACAGTTAAGCACAGGCTGGCTCTGACTGAAGTGAGGGACAAAAAATACATTCTCCCTGACCTTGACCCCTCCGTCCGTACGGGAGCGCATGGCAAGAGGCAGTTCTTGAACTGGCTTCTGTCCTTAATGTGAGACTCCAATCCGCTGATAAACTGCTTCACCACCTGGGAAGCAGAGAGAAGTTATCCACTGCCAAGACTCTCCAAACAACTGCTGTTTTTTAGCATGCTCTTTGTGAGCAGATGAAAACAGGAAGAGGTTTCCTATTCAGCTAGCCAGGGACAGACAGAAATTGCGACAGCAGGAATGCTAGTCTAAATCTACTCTGAATCAAAAGGGAACATTAGTTGCTCTACAAAGTAATTCTAAAGCAACAGTCTCACATTTCACTTTGACTTGTCCAAATGTCCAAAGACATTTGCCAGGATTCAAATCACTGGCCTCAGGAGTTTCATGCTGAGTTTACCAGCTGGACAGGAGCACCACGTTGTGGCAGTTTTCACGTTGCCAGCTCCCAACTAACACAAAACCAAGCACACTGTTCCCTAGAAAGTTAAGCAAGCGATTTTGCTCACTTAAGAGTCTGTATCTATTGAATAATACTGCCAGTGGATTACTTTGATACGGCATGGTGGTGGAAACACAGCACCTGTATTTGGAACTGTGTAAAAGCAATCTCTGAGCACGCACGCCAAGGCTGGGAACAGGCACAAGCTGGTCATCACTTTGTGTCTGGCTATTCAGAAGGATGATGAGACCAAAATGCTGTGGGATGACAACACTGAGAGACTGAGGGAGTCTGAGCCACATTTTAAATCTGGCTCCTGCCAAAGCTGAGGCAGTTACTTACATCTGGGTAAGTAGGGTGCTTCTCCAGGGCCAGGCGGAGCTTCTTCTGGAAAGCAGTTTGATCCACAGCTGAGGAGAAGGTTCAAAAGGAGAATAAAGAACTTGGCATACTTTAGCCACATAACATCACAACAGCTACACAAGATATGGAGAATTCCAGTTAGCAAAAGCCTGAGCAGCACCACCACTTGTGCTCTCTGCACTCTGGGCTGGAGGTAGCCAGTAGCACAGAAAGCCTGGACGCACAAACTCCTGCAGTTTTTGGCAGATAAAGACAAACCCATTCAAGACAGAACAATGGAGCAGGAAGTAGAGGAAGTAGAGGAAGAATCCCCAGGGTTGTTTTGTCCTTAGGAGAGCAACATGATCCTTGCCAGATGTGCTACCCAAAAGCCCCTTTGCCTAACACAATGGAGTATCCAACTTCCAGGAAAATCAGTTCTGTCACTATGAGCAAAGCTCATTCACGTGACATGGTGTGAAATGTCACACAAATGAGGCACCACAGCATCCCTGCCATCCTAAAGAAGCTGCCTTCTGCCCAAACCTCACTGTGGCAGAGGCAATACAGCTTCTCTGTATCAAAGTGCTGGAACATGGAAAGCCCTGAGTGCCAATTCAACTTTCTGCTGCTTAAACCACGATAAAAGTCACGAACTAACAGGAGTTTGTTTCCTCTTTCAGAGCTCCTGGCTCTGTAACTCAACAGTTCTTCCACTCATCTTGGTCTGACTAACAGAAAAAGATACTACTGTAACCACAGATGCAGTCTAATCTTATTCCATATACCCCCAATAATCTCTTCAAAGTCTTTTGACTTGACATACGTGCACTTAGAAAGCTGGTGTACAGAGTGCATCGCCCAAACTCCAACTGGGCAATAACTATGTAACAAATAAGAGGCTAGGTGAAAGCTTCCTTGAACTTTGGAAAAAGTTTGCTCAGGAGTTTTTTTCTTTTTTTTTTTTTTTTTTTACACTGCAAGCAACATGCATCTGTGCTTTGTAACAGTCAGCTTTGCAGGTTTTCATGTACAAGCAGGGAGATACCTATTTCATTCTGTCCTTCCCCAGCTTTCAGTACAATTCCTGATGTTCTAAGGAGCTCTTCAAACACTCCCTCATTCTCCATTCCACCATGGGCAGAGGCCTTCTCCTTATCAGAAATCCGGGACTTCTTTGTTTCTGAGAACACACAAGAACACACATCAAATGACTACATAAAAAAGCAGCAAGATCTTTCATAAAAAGAACCCCAATTAGTCTCCATGTAAGGAAGTAACGGAGCACAGGAATGCATTTATGGGACCAGGTGGACAGCAGCACTGTGAGGCTCTATGTGACAGCAGTCATTAGCTAACTCAAATGGCAGTGCAGTCCCACAAAGGAGCCACCCCTGCAGTATGACACCACGGGGGAACGTTTCTCCCTCTCCTTTTTTAGCACTACACAACCTTCAGTGGCGCCTTTGGTTGTGCAGCACTCAATGACAAATTGCACAGTGCTGGAGTAGCTACATTCCTCCGGACTGACAAGCACAGATCTGATCTGGGTTCTCCTACCGCACTTATCACTTGGGCATCCACCTGTCAGCTGAAGCAGAACGACCTCTCTACATAGCTGGAGAGAAGATATTGAGGAGAAGGATTTGGGGGTGTCTGTTCATGAGAAATTCACCACGAGCCAGCAGTGTGCGCTTGCAGCCCAGAAGGCCAACGGGATCCTGGGCTGCATCAAGAGAAGCGTGGCCAGCAGGGCGAGGGAGGTGATCCTGCCCCTCTGCTCTGCTCTCGGGAGACCTCACCTGGAGTCTTGTGTCCAGTTCTGGGGCCCCCAACACAAGAAGGATGTGGAGCTGTTGGAGCGGGTCCAGAGGAGGCCACAAAGATGCTCAGAGGGCTGGAGCACCTCCCCTACGAGGACAGGCTGAGGGAGTTAGGACTCTTCAGCCTGGAGAAGAGAAGGCTGCAGGGGAACCTGATAACAGCCTTCCAGGACCTGAGGGGGCCTACAGGAAAGCTGGGGAGGGGCTTTTTACAAGGATAGATAATGACAGGACAAGGGGTAATGGTTATAAACTGGAAGAGGGTGGATTTAGACTAGATCTAAGGAGGAAATTCTTCCCTGTAAGGGTGGTGAGGCACTGGCACAGGTTGCCCAGAGAAGCTGTGGATGCCCCCTCCCTGGCAGTGTTCAAAGCCAGGCTGGATGGGGCTTTGGGCAACCTGGTCTGGTGGGAGGTGTCCTTGCCCATGGCAGGGGGGTTGGAACAAGATGATCTCTAAGGTCCCTTCCAACCTGAACCATTCTATGATTCTATGATTTTGGTTTTAGAACCAGTTTTGATCAGATGGGATTGATCTGCAGACTCCAAAGGCACTGAAACTCAGGGTGGTTAACAGCAACCAAAGGCAGAGGAACTGAAGGGCTGAGAGAAGACAGGGCGCTGCTTTCAGGGCAGCTATTTTACAGTGATTCACAGAAACGATGGTGATTAACAGTGCCACCAACAACCAGCTGCTGGCAGCTCTCCACCCAGAGCCGCTGCTCTGCCAAGGGTTCCCCTCCCCCACGGCACCTACTTGGGGCGTCCGCCTTGGAGCTCTCCCCAGGAACGTCGATTTTGGACAGCTTCCGTTTGGACATCATGGCAGCAAATCCTTTGTGGCTGCCTGCAGGAGCACAGGAGGATGAGTGAGTCGAGGAGACGGGGCTTTAAGTCAGTTTAGGTTGGTGTTTTCTTTTTTTTTTACAACTCTAGAATGAATTAGTGAAGGAAAACGACCCAGCTGATAGGGCGGGGATCACCCCTGGCCCCACACAGCACCACCCAAACCCACACCCAATGTCTGAGCGCGGTGTCCCAGCGCTCCCCGAGCTTCGGCAGCGGGGCCGCGCCCACCGCCCCTGTCCCGGGCCCCCCGCCCCGGGGCGGAGCCTCTCCCACCCGCAGTACCTCAGCGGGAGCGGCCAGCAGCGGAGCAGCCCCCGGGGTGCGCGAGGAGCCCTCAGCGGCTCTCCCGGCTCTGAGGTGCCCTCCGCCCGGGTACCACGCTACGGCCACAGGTGTCCCTTCAGCTGGAAGAGCCGCGGTCGGGCCTACGCGCGCCGCCCCCACCTCAGTCCTGTCACCGCCACCGTCGCCTTTGGCAGCGCTCGAGCTTCCCGCCGCCGAGAGCGCGGTGACGTCCTTCCGGCGCTCGCCGGAAGCGGAAGTGGAGCCGGGGCCTAGGGCGGCCCTGAAGCGGCAGCAGCTCGAGCAGGAGCCGGTCCGGAACCGGGACCGGGGCAGGGATCGGCGTCGCGATGAGCGAGCCCGAGCTGCTGCTGGATTCCAACATCCGGCTGTGGGTGGTGCTGCCCATCGTCTTCATCACCTTCTTCGTGGGCACCATCCGCCACTACGTCTCCATCCTGCTGCAGAGCGACAAGCGCCTCACGCAGGAGCAGGTGTCCGACAGGTCCGGACCGCCCCGCCCCGCCCCGCCCGGCCTGCGCCCCTCGCCCCGCTCACCCCGTGCCTCTCTCTTGCAGCCAGGTGCTGATCCGGAGCAGGGTGCTGCGGGAGAACGGGAAGTACATCCCCAAGCAGGTACGGGGGCCCTGAGGAGGCCTCGGGGTGATGGGGGGACACGGCGGGGGCTGCGGTGTGCGCTGAGCCGCCCTCACCCGAGTGCAGTGGCTGCCCCAGACATCTGCTGTGGGGTGGGGTGGGGGAACGGCAGTGCCCTGGGTGCTATTACCGGCCCTGAGCCCAGGGAACGCTGCACAGTGCCAGAGGTGTGCATTAGAGAGGGTTCTTCCTCGGGGAATTCTTCAGGGAATTCAGGTTATTTTAAGAATTGCAGAGAGACAGAGGGGTGGCACTCAGGATTCAGTTATACACCAAAGTGAAGAACCACAGGGCACGCAGTTAGTGAAGTGCCTGGGGAAGAAGACATCACCAGGTAGCTCCTAAGGTGTGTGTATGAGCAAGAACTAATGCTGTCCTCCTCCGCTGCATACGGCACTGGCTCTTCTTGTTTCCAGTCTTTCCTGACCCGGAAATACTATTTTAATAACCCAGAGGATGGATTTTTTAAGAAAACCAAAAGAAAGGTCGTGCCTCCTTCCCCGATGACAGGTATGTTAAGGTGCAGCCAACGCAGGCAGGCAGAAAAAGGGTTATTTTCTGCCGAGGTACCAAGAGGGGGCACCTTGGCAAAGAGTTTGGGAATGTGAGGGTGGGGTGGGACTGTGGGGCAGCAGAGGGGAGGGGAGGGAGGTCGCTCCCTCCATAGCAATGCATAGCAATTGCATTTGACTTCACTCCTGTCTCACAAGACGACCACCTCCACGCTGCCAGCAATGGCAAGTCCTGCTCTCCCTCGTGTCCTGTCATTTTTCTGCACCAGCCCCAGCAGGACCTTCACCAAGTACACATATAACTCATTAACTCAAAGACATCAGCAGCAAATTAGCTGAATTGTTCAGTGCTGCTTTTGTAGGGAATCTCGCAGCGAGGTCCAGCAGTCCTGGAGAGCTGGAGCAAGGGATGGGGTCACGCACAGCAGAGAACAGCAGGTGCTTTCAGCAGGAGCTGCTGCCATGCTGTCTGCTCTTGTTATTGTGCAAAGCATTTTATCATTAGCAGTGGGAGATGGTACAGGTAGATAGCGGGGTAGGACTGTCACATCTCACTCAGTTTTTTCACCTGCCCTTGGCGGTGGATCTCCTCTTTACCTGTAAGGTGGTTCACTGCTACATGATGCTAAATGTTTGATTTACAGATCCGACCATGCTGACAGACATGATGAAAGGGAACGTAACCAACGTTCTGCCTATGATCCTCATCGGTGGTTGGATCAACATGACGTTCTCGGGATTTGTCACAAGTAAGGGTGTGGGATAACACAGCCATGGGTCTGCCTGTGCTGGGCGATGACCTCTGGGGTCCAGGCTCCATCACAAATTTGATCCCATGCCTGAAAGCAGCAGCGTGGGAACAGCGTGAATCTGCTTGTGGCACTGCGTGAAGAGCATTGATTTGTCTGCTCCATAGCAAAGGAGAGAAAACTGTATTCAGAAGTAGCTGTCAGGGTACTGGACGTGATCACAAACAAAACAACTTGTGCTTTGGAACCGCTGTAGTGGTGAAAATGGTATTTACTGAAACTGGCTAGACTTGATGGAGGGGATTTTCCTCTGAGCTTCTCCAGGCAGTCGGTTACAGTGTCATGCAGAGTATCCAAATCAAAAATACTCCCTTAATCTCACAGTGCTGTTTTTTGTTTTTCCTTGATGTTTATGTGGTAACTGTCTCCTTAACAAAAGGCACTTCCCTTCACAGCCACTGAAAGAACAGCTATGATAGTTTGGCTGTGACAGTTTCAAAAGGTTTCTTTTTAAAATAAATATTAGAATTACAGCTTTTTCATAAGTACATGTTGTTGTTTTATGCATTCCCTTCAGCCTACACTACATCCAATGAAAGGAACACCGCTTGGTTTTGCAATTTGCTCTGCAATTACCTAATGTTACTTTGTGAAACTGGGTTCTCTTTGTGTCCCTCAGCAAAGGTCCCGTTTCCTCTGACGCTGCGTTTTAAACCAATGTTGCAGCAGGGAATTGAACTGCTCACTCTGGATGCATCCTGGTAAGCGTGTGTTCTCCACAGTCAAGGCTGAATGTTTATTTGGAATATTTTGAATGCATTCATGACCCTTGAATAACCTGTGCATGCTTGTGAAATAAGGTCACAAGCCACCTTTGCCACACCCAGGCAGCTTTAAGCTCAATTCAGACATTCTTATTCTGATTTCTCAGGGTGAGCTCTGCTTCCTGGTACTTCCTGAATGTGTTTGGACTCAGAAGCATTTATACTCTCATCCTGGGCCAAGATAATGGTAAGTCACTGTCATTTCCATGAAAGAGCTGGCTTCTGCCATTGGAGGATTTGTGGAGGCTGGGGAAGGATTTCCAGATTTCCAACCAAAAAGCTCTTCAGAGCCTCTCTCACTTCTGTGAGATTACCCTCCACCGGCCAGGTCTGACATCACTTGCAGCAATTACTCATATCTTGCACCAGTTGTTATCTAACTGCTTGTAAAATTCCATGGTAATTAACCCACGCTTTCCTTCTCATCCAAGTGGTGTGCAGAAACATTGATCTTGGCCTTGCTTTTATTTCTAGCAAGGATCACCTTTAAGGAAAGCTGCAATAGTCACTCAGTCTTAAATGCATGGCAAAGCAGCTATCGAGAACGTAAAGGACAATGCCTTCCTCCACCTGCCTACGTGTTCTAAGTAAATTTAACTAGATGTCAGGAATGGGGACAAGATGTCTTGTGAGAACTTGCACTGGCAAGTTGATATTGCATTCTGAGAGGTTTCTGCAACTTTCCAGTGCAGCCTGGTGGCACTGTGCTCCAAGAAGTGCTGTTTAGTGAAGTAAAAATGAACCTCTCATCTCTCTTTTTGTAGCTGCAGATCAGTCTAGAGTGATGCAAGAACAAATGACAGGGGCAGCAATGGCCATGCCAGCAGATACCAACAAAGCATTTAAGGTACAGTATTTCTACCTGCATTCGTTTTTGCTGTGCACTTACAGGATTGCAGGCTCTACGTAACTCCTCCCCTCATGTCAAGCAAGGGAATTGCTCTGGATTCCTGTTCCTAAAATTAGAGGTGACAACTGATGAGGTGTATGGAAGTTGCCCAGGGTCTAGCAGGGCTACAGTACTCTGAAGCAAACCTGCTGAGACAGGCATATCTGATTTAAGAGGGGGAAAAAGTCATGTGCCATTTTCTGTCTTGGCAGAGAGACTTTTTTTCTTAGTCTAATGCACAGAAAGTGCTGACAACTAATACTGTGCTGTTTGCTCTACCTTTGTTTCATTTCAATGAAGACGGAATGGGAAGCTTTAGAATTGACTGACCATCAGTGGGCCTTAGAAGATGTAGAAGAAGAGCTCATGGCGAAAGACCTCCATTTTGAGGGCATGTTTAAGGAAGAACTACAGACCTCCATCTTCTGAATTTGAGAATATGTTGTTGTCTCTTGTAAAAAAGATTTGAAAAGAAATGTTACATAAAAACTGTATAATGTATTTTAACAAAGATGAAAATAAAAGAAACCACGTTCAGTACTGCAGTTACTGGGCACTGTCCATTTGAGCCTCAGGGCCAGCACTGTTACACTTGAGTCAGGGAATCTCAGCGTGGATTTCTAGCTGTTCTTTCCCTTCCTGGGCCATGTATGCCTTAGGAAACACTTGAAGTTTCTAATTCTAGTGTACAAATAGCAAGCTTGCTTAAGGAATTGAAAACTTCATGAGATAGTAACTGTGGCAGAGAAGGCTCTGGTATTTGTTGTGCTGCTGGCAGGCTAGCACCCCTCAATCAGGCTGGTCTCTGAAAGTGACCTGACCTATGAATTTAGATTGTCAAGTGAACACAGCAGCTGTTTTAAGTAACATTTTTTAAGGCTACTCAGAGCAATTTGGAGTGCAGTTGGCACACAGTTGTGCTCTTGCACACATCCAGGTGAGAAAAAGGGAGCTGTGCTGCTGGGCACGCACAGTCTGTGGCCAGGCTCACTGAGCCAACAACACTCAGAAGAAAAAAACTGAAATGGTGAAAAACACTGCTGCAGCCCAGCAGGAGTTTGCAGGAACACAGCTGGCCTTTTGATCCTTCTGCTTGGATGCAGGAAAGCTGCTGGGCTTTCCTTCTGAGTCAAAGGCCAGTGGGACTAAACCTAGCAGCACAGGCACCAGGAGGGAAACAGCAGGCTGAGCACCACAGCCAGCTTTCATCCTGCTGTGGGAGAGGGTGTGCCAGCTGCTGCCTCTGCTCCTGTTCGGCAGCTCCAGCCCTTTCAGAGCCACCCAGCAGCCCATCCCAAGGCACGACACCCTCCTAGGACCAGGGATAGGAACACCACATCATGGTGGTGGCATGGTCAGGATGGTGACTGCCTCCCAGCAGGGGTGAGGACCCTCCTTTGTACTCAGAGCAGGTTCTCAGAGCCTGAGAACTTCCACCCCTTCCACCTCATTTGCCCTCCTGCCAGGAGTTTAGCTCTGAGGCATTTTTTGCCTCAGAGGTTTCTTTCCTAAATACCACGGCTTCACTGACAGTACAAGTAACGTTTCAAGTCATTTTCTACCCACCCAACCTATCTTTTTCGACAGGGAAGTACATCTCATTCCATGCCCACAGCATTCCTGCATGAGATGTTCCTGCACACCCATGCACTGACACTATACCAATCACTTCCACATCAGAGAACTGCTATTTTGCTTTCCCTTTTCTTGCTTAAACATCGAAAGGCACAGCTCAGTACAGGGTTTTACCACTAACCTCTAACCTGTCTTCCACTTTCTTGTTTTGTTTTTTCTTCAAAGCTTAACTAGCTTCCTCAGTCTTCCCCAGCTTACAGTACTTGTTCAGCATGCCTCAGAAGGAAACTGCAGTAACTGCAGGACAGCCATTTCAGTGGCACAGCCACAAGCAGCGAAGACATGATACCTGACAGGGGAGAAAATGATCAGAAGGAAGGCCACCCCCCCAGATCTGCAGAGGAAGAGGGACGATGAAGCCACAGTGTCACAGAAAGACAAGGACAGACTCTGTTATGCCACCAGAGATGAGAACAGAACAAGCAAACCTTGAGTGAGGACCGCCTGCCAGACTCACACAGGGCACTTCTCCCCCAAATCCCTGCTGGCTGATGCCACACAGTACTTGCCATGCCCCAGCTGAAAGAGCTCCTGCTGCAGCAGGCATCCCCACCACCAGCAGTCAGTTGTCCAACCTGCACTGCAGGCTGCTTAACGAGAGATGAAAATGTAATGAAGTCCAGTTTCAGTGCAAACCACTCTTTAATTTTCTTTGTACAACAGATCCAGCCACTTACAAAGTGCTGGTCTAAAAAACAGCTCTGCTACTACAGAAGACACACACCAGCCAAGGCCACCAGCTCAGAGGCAGAGAAAGTACGAGGTGGGCCACTTTTACTGCAGTACAGAGTCCGTTCAGCATCTGAGCATCAGAGATTCAGCCCCACTGACACATTTCTCAGTGTCAGTGCAGCAAAGGAGGTGAAGCGGAAAACAAAGGCTATTTCAGATGGAACTCTCCTTCCAAAAGCTGTTTTCCTCCCTTCTTTCTCCCCTCTTCCCCCTCGCCCACCCATTTTGGAATGCCCTTGTGATTTTCTTTCAGGGTAAAACTAACAAAAATGCTGATCAGAGTAATTCAGTGCAGTGCTACAGCTTAAAAATTGCTTTTTGGATGCTCCTCTCAGTAAAGAGGAAAGAACAGAAATATTATTGTAAAAATCCCAAACTACCCAAAAACCAGAACAGCTAAAGCAATGAAGCAATTCTGATCTCTAAACTCAATTTTCAATGCTTTAAAAGCAAAACTCTGCAGAAGGGGATCATACCACTAATATGCCAGCTGGAGACAAAGCCCTTCCTCCTCCTCAAAGCCTTGCAGTGCCCAGGCAGGGAGCCATGGGGTGCTGCCCTCCCTTCCCACTGCTTGGAGAAGGGCACTGAGCAGCTGGCTGAGCTTTTGCATGGCCCCAGCACAACAGAAGTCCAGGGACTGGCACGTGACAACTTCCTATGGGACTTCTTGTAAAGAGCAGTGGAAAGGGAGCTGAGCTGGCGTGCTTGGAGTTAAACGACGACTGCTGGTACGCTGACAGTCAAAGACAGTTCTGGTCAGCAGTGAAGCCACAGGAACTGTGTGGAGAGGACAGAGTGGCTGCAAGCACACGTCTTGCAGGGTGGGCAGTAGTTTTTCTTGGCCTTTTGTTCTGCCAGCGCACTTGGCTCTGAGAAAGAAATACCCTCCAGTGTGGTTCACCACCTTGAGCTAGACCTCTCCCTCAAAACTGCAAATTAAGACTAGATTTTTCCCATTTTTTATGGGAAGGACCAGTTTTCCACTGAGGACTGACCCCATCTACTGCTTGCAGGAGTCCTCATTCAAGAGGAAAGCTGAACTCAAGTCCTGCGAATAACAGAGACAGTTCAGGTCAAGGTAAGGAGAGGAAGAGCATTTGCCAGTTGTGATGGAAGGATGGAGCAAAACTAAGCAGCAAAGGGAGACCGTGGACAGGATGTTCACACCTGCAGACTCACAGATGATGGGGTGGGGACCTCCAGGGAAGAGGACAAAGGCTGAAACAGCAGTGCAAAAAAAAAGTCACAAAAGGACAAAAACTCACACAGTCCATTGCATGGGGCTGTTATCCTTGCAGGTGGCAGCTTTGGGACACAGTGCTGAGCCTCATGGGAGTAAAGGCTCTAAGGGGTCACTTAAATGAGCTTAAAAAAAAAAGCTGCAACTTCACAAGCCATGGAGAAACAGCGGAGACAGGAAAGTCCTTAGAGTGGCCTGAAAGGTGACATGAGGGCTACAGGAGATGGATGGAGAGGACAAGAAACTGCCAGCATTACAGACTGGTGTTCACATTTACAAGGCTGAGTCAAAACTGAGTCTCAAGTGCATCAGCAGATGAAAGGACACAACTAAGAGAAACTTTGGTGCACAGCAAGGGAACTGAAGTACAATGGCAGAGATGGTAACAGCAGGCCAGAATCCTACCCATGTGCTCCTCCATGGGCCCCACAACATCCAGCTGTGACCCCCAATTCAGGCTGCACTCCCAACCCCAGCTGTAGCCCTCAGCCCAAGTCCCACCACCCCACCTCAGCCCTGGCCTCTGCCTCTAGCCACACAGCTCAGCCAGATTTTAAAAAGAACTTTATCAAAGCTCCAATATATATTATTTTTGGCCTCTAAATATCTGAGTGTCAGCACCTATTCCTGGCTCTCCTGTGCTGTTCTGCAACCCCAAGCACCAAATCTTTCAGTGCGAGATTTTCTGCTTGGCTCCTACAGAAGGAAGAAAAAGTTTCAGATGCCTCAGACATGGCTTTGTAAGAGTGACATGGTGGGCGAGCGCTGGAGGTGATGTTTAGTTGGTGTCCATGCCGTCACACTCTTCTTGGGGAGGAGATGGGGCAACGTGTTCCTCACTGCTTCGGCGCTGATAGAACAGCACATACGCAGCTTTTGTCTACCAAACAAAGAGGAAAAGAATCTGAAAGACTGGCCAAGCCACGTGGATTGTTTCAGAAATACAACGCCCACAGCAGGGAACCACACGGCGCAAACTCCAGTTAACTTCAGTCCAAGTACTCACCACTATTTGGTCTTCTGAAGCCAACGATACGCTGCTGTCATCAAAGTAGTACCACTTGCCGTTCACTTTGTTCTTTGCATAGGCAGTGTCTGTTGGGAGAGGAAACTGCAGCTCAGGGATTGCCAGGCCAGCTGCATGGCACCAGTGGTGTTCAAGACTCAAACCAACTGTGCAAGATGGTCCAAGCGCTTTGCCGCTAGCTGCCCCAAGCCTAGCTCCCTAACGCATCTTACAGGATGTGCCAGCTGGTCCAGCAAGCCCAGAACCATGTCCCACATACCAGACTTACCACTAGAAGCTGAGATGTGGGACAAGAAAACTTAGGAAAAAGAAGTTCTAGTGCTTGGTTGATGCCCTTGAGCCAGATCTGTCGGAAGCACAGATTAACAACGTGGATTTTCCCACGTGAAAGCAGTTCTCTGTTGATGAGAGATGTGATTGGTGTTTGCAAAAAAGTCCTCGCTCAAAAGGACTAATGTCCTGCAAAGTCTCTTCCAACCAAGACTTCTGTGACTACAATCTCCAATCCCAAAACATGCTCCCCTTCAGTGGCAATAGCACAGCAACCACGCGTGGTTCACCGTCCTCTCAAAGTAAAATGCTTCTGAGCAGTCCTACAGGTGTCACCTCTGGCATGGATCTGAATAGACAAATGATATAAAGAACTCCACCTATGGATGCATTTCCTTTATGCTGTAACAAAGCCAGTGACAGAAAACATGGACTTGTCATCCATAAGTGTTTTGTTTGTTTGTCAGCAGGTCCAGGGAGGTGATTCTCCCTCTCCGCTCTGCTCTTATAAGCCCCACCTGCAGCACTGCATTCAGCTCTGGCACCCCTCCCATAAAGAGGGGCTGAGAGAGTTGGGGTTGTTCAGTGTAGAGAAGAGAAGGCTCCAGGGAGGCCTCATTGAGGCCTTTCCATACATAAAGGGGACAACAGGAAAGTTGGAGTGGGACTCTTTATCAGGGAGCATAGTGATAGGACAAGGAGTAATGGCTTCAAACTACAGAAGAGTAAATTTAGGTTAGATATAAGGAAGAAATTCTTTACTATGAGGGTGGTGAGGCACTGGAACAGGTTGCCCAGAGAAGCTATGTGGATGTGTTCAAGGCCATGTTGGATGAGGCAACCTGGTCTAGCGTCCCTGTCCACGACAGAGGGGTTGGAACTAGATGATCATTAAGGTCCTTTCCAACCCTAGCATTCTAAGATTCTACAAAGTACCCTGCATTTGTGTATGGTTTGTTCTCAAAAAAAAGTCTGGAGGAAAAAAAACAACATCAATCTGCTTGGAATTGCTATTGCTGTGGACAATGCAGGACAGCAAACAGAGAGGCATCAGACCCAGCTTAATGACAAGCTTAATGACAAGGTGTCTGATGTCCCCAGCCTATGTGCAACTCTTTGCTAGACCTTGTCTCACACCACTGAGGGAACCTGGCGAGCTGCTGCCTGGCTGGCACAGCCACTTGCAACCTCTGGTCTGCAGCTGTAGCACTGCACCCACACTGGACAAGGAGCTGCACTCGGGTGTGCTGCAGGGCAAGGAGCTGAGGCTTGGAGTTGAACTGACAGTGTAAGCTGAAGACTGCCCCCACACTTCCCAGTAAGAAGCTCCTTTCCAGTTACATGTTAGGCATTGAAAATCTTGTGGGAAACACAATCACACTCTGTAACCACCAACTCTGTACTAACCAAGGCTCTGCAGACGTTAGAGTCAGATTGGCTAGGTGCTCTGTAAATGCTAATAGGAAGGGAGTTACTTCCCAATATGATACTCACCTGCATACAGAACACAAGTGAATTTTGTACTAGGAACCCTCAATGAAGGTTGCTGTAACTCTCAGTGCACAGAGCCCTTCCAGGTCTCTCTGTCCCTGTTATTTCCTTGCATAAGAGAATAGAAAAGCAGTTACTCACAGTGGCCTACTCCCATGGCTCCATAGTGATTGGAAACTGCAATGAGGTCATAGATATACGAGCCTCCTCTTGGGTCACAGACAAACTCAGACATGTTTAAACCCCTGGAAGGAAATGCAGGAGTATCAGTACATGGGTAATCAGTGCTTTCTAAAAACAGCCTGACAACAGTGCAGCTCCGCTGGCAGGCAGCACTGGTGATGGTTAAGTGGTGTGCTCTGCTACTCAACAGCTACATGTCATCAGTGTAGAGAGCAGAAACACCACTCCTCCCACACAGGGCAGGTCCTGGTAAACCCATCAGGTGCTGCCAAATCACTGAGAGGGAGGTACTGAATGAAAAGCAGTTTGGAGTGCGTCCCTGTGCAGGCACAAGAAGTGGAATGGAAGTAGTAAGGAGCATCAGCATCCTGCTGCAGGATGTGTAACATAACATACTGGCTCACTCCATCTGCCCAGGAGCACAGCAATTGGGATTACAGCAGCAGGTAAACTGCTGATGTATTCTGCACCTGGAGACTGTTACCCAAATTTCACTTCTGCCTGTTGTCCTGTAGTTCAAACCCATAAAACAGAGCTGTTACAGTTACAGCTGTAGTAACAAGCTCACACAACAGAATTAAATTCCTCTTGACCAGCTCTTCATATGAAGACTAGCTCAGAGGAAGAATCCTACCTGATAGGGAATTCAACAACAGTGTCAAGCTTATCCCTCCAGTATCTGCTGTATGAGAAGCGTTTTAGATGCACCACCAAGATCTTGGGCAAAGACCACAAGTCAAACTTCTTTGTGGCCTGTTGATGTTTCTTACAGTTAGGGCAGTACCTGAGGAAGAAGTACAAAGAAGGAAAGATTACGTTAAAAGAAGAACTTCCATCCTTCTGTCAGAGGATACATCAGTAGTGTGGTGCAGTCCCTGCCTTACAGGTGTTTTTAGCTTGTGACATATACAAGGGAATACAATTCCTCAGAGGTTTCCAAACTACAACTTAAATATCCTACTGCAAATGCATTAACATTGTTCAAAGATTAATTTTCCTTTTGTGAAAAAAAAGCAATAATTAAAAAAAAAAAAAAAGGATTAAAGGTTCCACTGCTGCTTTATTATTTCTTGGTTGCACCTTTTACCCGTTTGAGCTGCATTATCTAACAACATGTAATTGGAAATCAGTAACAAACAAGCAGCTACTACACTAGAAATGTTCTTATATACCTAGGAAACAACTTTCAAAGACATCCTGCATGCACAGTAATTACCTTTTAGTCACTCAAAGACCTAAAGGCTAAATCCCTCTGGACTAGGGATTTTTGGTAGAGTTAGGAGTGGCTCAGGACTGGTACAAGCTGGAAATAAAACTCTTAAACCCTGAAGTAGCCACATGCTTTCAGCGTTATCACAATTGTTTCCTCTGACACTCTCAGAGATACACATATGTAGGAGAACTAAAAATAGCCCAAACTCTACATATACATTGCCTTCCCCCTCCCATTTTTTT